>JAQZBX010041225.1:0-22419 GCA_029593785.1 Cabassous unicinctus
AGTAATGAAAATACTCATAGTGATTTAGTGATTAAAAGGATGAATGCACAACTTGGTGATTGTACTAAATGCCACTGATTTTTACATTTTATATAAATTCTATGGTTTATGAACAACAAAAAATAATAGTGTGGGTTGGGGGGAAAATACACCAAATATAAGATATGGATTATAGTTAGTAGTAATACATTAATGATACTTTTTCATAATTTAGTACAAATGTTTCACAAATTTGCAAAGTATTTGTGATGGGGTAACATATGGGAGCACTGTTTGACGTTATTCATGTTTGTTTTGTAAGTTCAAAAGTTTTACTATACACTTCATTTATATTCATGTGTGCAAGATATACTACAATAAATTGTTTTTAAAAAGTGATGGGGAGTTTAAGATGTTCGCAGATAAGCAAAGTTGAGGAAGTTCATTACACTTGAACTGCCCTAAAAGAAATGCTAAACAGAGTAGTTTATATTGAAAGGAAAGGGTGGTGGTGAAGAGCCAGTGGACAAGCCAGCAGTTGAGTTACTGACTGCACTGTTTTCTCCAGAACTTATTCTTTCCACCGCCTTCCCTTCAGGAGTTGACTGTTTTATGGTTAGCGCCACGAGCATGAGCAAGATCTTCATGGAGCTGCAGGGCTTTTTCACTGCTGAGCAGTATATTCGAGAGGAAATCCAAAAAGTTGTAGACTTTAGAATAAATAGCTTGAGAGATTTTAGCACTACTGCAAGGGGTCCATCAGGGTTTTGGGGTTCAAGACATTCCAAAGAGGCGTTTGAAAGCTGGAGAACATTTTGGTACAGGAAAAACACTATAATGTCTCTGAAGACCAAGTTTCCTGATGAACAGTTCTACAGATTTCATGGGCATTGGAAGTTTATGTTGCAACACTTTGAATTCTTGGCAACATCTGTTGTGTATCTGGAATCAGAAACACGAGTGGCTAGAAGTGATTACAGAAATTCTTGGGATAGAGCCAGATCGGAAGAAAGGATTTCATCTGAATATAGAAGATTATCTTTCAGGAGTTTTAATTCTTGCTAGTGAACTGTCGCGACTGTCGGTCAACAACGTGATGCTGGAGACTATTTGCGGTACCTCCACATCTCCACCTTCATCAGTGAGCTGAATTCTGATTTCTGCCTTCTCAAGCTGAAGGACGATTCACTGAGAAAGCACTATGATGGCTTGAAGTATGACGTGAACATAGTAGGAGAGGTTATCTATGATATCTTGATCAGTGGCTTCAGCAAGGAAATGGCTCTGAATGTGTAGAAAATAAATAGGAAGCTTTCTACCTGCCACTGGCTTTGTTTACCTCAGTGGTTTCCAGTGAGGGCACAGTGCCTATTATGGCAGATAGGGTGCCCAGTTGCTAAATACTGGCTTTATTTTCTTAACCAGCTATGTGGTGTGAGTATCAGAAGTGAAACACTTTCTTGGGGAGTAAAAAACGCCTTCACAAGTACAGAAAATCTCTTTGTTGTTTCAGTTGACTTGCTCTGTAATCCAGTGTATTTCAGGTCTGTCAAAAAGTATAAATGTTAATCTCTTGGTAAAGTCCTTTTGCTTACCCTGACTGTGGATGAAGTTTGTCTTGTTTGTGATTCTTCTGCATGTGACCTTTGATGATTTGTTTCCCAGGTTAGCTGTCCATACCCAGGTATAGCCTGGCTACAGGATAAAGAAAGAAAATTAATAGGAAGGAGGCCAAGTGAATATTATATTATAATATTATTTTCTTCCTTCTTTATTTTAAGCGCTATGAGTAAAATTTTTTTTTCTGCAGAAAAGTTTGTGAAGAGAATAATGTCAGGTTCCTGGAAGTGCTCAGGTAGTCACCAAAACTGGGTAGTGGGAGCACTGCCTGGATTGTGCAGCAAAGGTTTGTGAATGATGTGATCAGACACATACCGTATAACTCCCATAACTGTTTCCTTTGACTCTTTACTGATTTTGTCTGAGACTGTTAAAGTTCTTGGCAGAAGTCATGAATTTCAGTTTTAGTAATTGCATTGTATGTGGAGAAGCACATTCTGGTCTTGTCACTCCGTTTAAGAATTTAGAAGTGTCATGTTTATATGTATTCAACTGTCTTTATTACTGGCTTGTTGCAAAACAATAAACATTTTTCTTAATTCTGTTTCTAAAAAAGAAGAAGAAAAGAAAGTACAATCAATAGCAGCTTTAAGGTCTATGAAGAAATAAAGAACTTTTGTATAGGTAACACAGGGGTTACTGCAAATTTCAGTATGATATTATTAATGGTATGCAACTCTACTTTTTATTTCCAACAGAATATGTAATACAATTTCCTAAGGAATAAACTTATTTCTATTTAATTGGGCATACAAAAATAGAAAAATATAATGCATAACCACAACCACCTAAAGAAGGAGAACAAAAGGATATAGGAACAGAGATTCTTTTTTATGTTATTGAAGATAAGTCATTATCATTTCAAACCAGTTTGTTATAGATTTGAATATTAAATAAAAAACTGATGGTAAACCACAAATACATTATCTAAAATAAAAACAGGAAGGGAAACAAGAAGGGTTTCAATCAGTTTCACTAAAAATGATCAACTATACACAAAAGAAGGTGCAGTGGAGAAATGAGGGACAAAAAACATATAACACATACAAGAAACAAAGGACAAGTGGCAAAGTAAGTCCTGCTTTGTCCATACTTACTTTGATATAAATGGATTAAATTATCCTATCAAAAGACTGATATTGACAGAATAGATAAAAAGTGTGATTCAACTATATTTTACAAGAAACACCCCATGTATGGAAATATACAAATGGAATGAAAGTGAAAGGATAAAGAACCCTGTTCTATGCAAATAGTAACAAAAAAGATCTGGGGAGGATAAATTAATATAAGATAAATAGACTTTAAGTAAAAAAATATTTACAAGACAAAGAAGCATAGTATAATTTAATAAAATGGTCAAACAACTCAGAAAATAAAACAATTATAAATATGTATTCACTTAATTGCAGAGTTCCAATATACAATATACAAACACTAAAATTTGAAGAAATGATAGTCCTGCAATAATTATTGGAGACTTCCATTCACCACTTTCAATACTAGATAGAATATGTAGAGGTAAGATCAACAAGGAAACATAGGATTAGAAGGATACTACATATGAACTAGAATGAACTGTCATATATAAAGCAACAAAAGCCTAATTTGAAACTCAGATAAGGACATGACATGAAAAGAAAACTACTGACCAATATTCTTATGAATATGGATGCAAAAGTACTCAATAAAGCACTAACAAATCAACACCAGAGTATGTTAAAGGAATTGTACACCATGAGCAAGTCTTATTTATCCCAGGAATAGAAGGGTGGTTTAACTTAAGAAAATCAATCAGTGTAAATACAGCACAGTAAAATAATGAAGAAAAAACATTCATATGAACACTTCAGCGGAAGCAGAAAGACATATGACAAAATCCAACATATTTTAGTAATAAAAATACACAGGAGAACAGCAATAAACAGTAACATCCTAAATATGATAATGGACATATATGAGAAACCTAGGGCTACCATTGTACTCAGTGTTTAAAGAGCAAAAGCCTTCCCCCTGAGTTCAGGTACAGTGCAAGGATGCCTGTTTTCACCTCTTGTTTTTGACATTGTACTGGAAATCCTTGCCAGAACAATTTGGCAAAAAACCCGAAAAGGAATGAAAATTGGGAAGGAAGAAGTACAACTACCTGCATTTATAGATTATATGATTATTTATATAGAAATTCCAAAATAACGTAAAAGATTACTAATAGTATGAATAAAAAAATTTCTTATGTTTCCCATGGAGGGGTGCCCCTCAAGCTAGGGGCTGGATTAAGATCTGTGTAAGGTGTAAGATACGGGTCCTCTTTCATTCTTTTGAATAAGGATATCCAGTTCTCCCAGCACGATTTGTTGAAGAGACTAAGCTGTGCCACTTGAGTGGATTTTACAACCTTGACAAAAATCAATTGTCAGTTTCTATTTATGAACTCTCAAATAGATTCTATTGGTCAATAAATATATATTTATGCTAGTACCATGCTCTTGTGACCACTGCAGCTTTGTAATATTCTTTAAAATCAGGTACTGTGAGTCCTCCTACATCATTCTTCTTTTAGAAAATGCTTTTTCATCTTTGCGGCCGCTTACCCTTCCAAATAAATTTGGTAATTGGCTCTTCTACTTCTCCAAAGTAGGAGTTTGGAATTTTGTTTGGGATTGCATTGAATCTCCATATCAATTATGTTATAATTTACATATTATGGTATTTAATCATCAAATGCATGGAGGCAGAATGTCCTTACATTTATATAAGTATTTGATTTTTATTAGCAATATTTTGTAATTTTCTTTGTACAGGTCCTTTACTTATTTGGTTAAATATATTAATACATATTTCAGCCATTTACTTCTTATTGAAAGTGGAAATTTTATCCATTTCCTCCTTAAATTGCTCATTGGTAATGCATAGAAACACTGCTGATTTTTGCATGCTGTGCTTGTAACACACCCATTTGCTGAAATCATGTATTAGCTATAGGAGTTTTGCTGTAGAGTTTCTGGGGACGTTCAATATATACAATCAGATCAAATGCAAATAGCAATAATTTTAATACTTTCCAATTTTTATGCTTTTTTTTTCTTTTTTCTGAACAAGCGCTCTAGCTTGAATTTTCAGCAGCACATTGAATAACAGTGGTGACAGTAGGCATCCTTGTCTGGTTCCATACTTTAGAGGGAAAGCTTTCAGTCCTTCACCATTAAGTACAATGTTAGCTGTGGGGTTTTCATATATGCCCATTATCATGTTGAGGAAGTTTAGTTCTATTCTTATCTTTCATTGTATTTTAATTAAGAGTGAATGTAGGATTTTATCAAGTATTTTTTCTGCATCAATTAAAAGATCATGTGGTTTCCCCCACCAATTTATTAATGTGGCATGTTATATTAATTGATCTTCTTATGTTGAAACGCACTTCCAAATCTAGGATAAAATCCACGTGATTATGTTTTATTTTTAATTTAATTTTTTTTTAAAAGATACTTAGAGTACATAAATGTCACACAAAAAAATATAGGGATTCCCATATGCCCCATCTCCCACACCTCCCACAACCTCCCACATAAACATCCTTCATTAGTGCTGCACATTAATTACAATTGATCAACACAACCTGGGGCTTTGCCATTAAGCATGGACCATATTTCATATTGTAGACCACATTGTCTCCCACACAGTTCTGCATGTTATATGATGCTATAAAATGGCCTATATCTGTTATTGCAATGTCACTCAGGACAATTCCCAAGACCAGAAAAAGCCCCTATTACAACTGCTTCTCTGTCTCCCTGCCCACAGAGCCTACAGGGGCCACTGGCTCCACATCAATGTTGTAATTTCTTCCTTTGCTTGAATCACAATATGTCTATACTAGAATACCAGTAAGTCCACTCTATTCCACAGCACTTGCACCGATCCTGAGGAGTCTGGGATGGTGATGTCCACTCCACCTTCAGTTGAGAGGGGACTTATATCCTGTTGGGGACCTTCACGGTAGCACACATACTATGCACCTTGTCAGCAGCACCGTTGACTTGTAACATGGCTGCCAGGGCTGATACAAGAACAGCCTGAGCTATTGTTAGCCTTCTTCAAGGAAGTTAAGAGAGTTTGCGCCAAAAGCACCCCCTTTCATGCCTAAAGCTTTTCTGCCACCTACCCCAGCAACAGCAGCCACCAATCCCAAACCACCACCCATCTTTAGGTCCACCAATCCTCACCCTCTTCCCCTCAGTATATATACCCTGCCTCCTCAATAAACTTTTGCAGCTTGATCAGAATCCTGTCTTGCTGTCATCTCTCGCATCTCTTGTTCCATCCCATTCCCGCTCCCCCTCTCGAAGGTTCCCGTTGATTGTCCCACGGGCTGGGACAAGTGGCGCCCAATGTGGGGCTCAAGTATGGGGGATTCAGCAACGAACATTGGTCAGAGAAGACAGCCGCATTTCAGAGGAGACAAGGGGTCGTCGCGGGGGAGCCTGCCCAGTGAACATAGAATCCTGGTAAGAGACCAACACAATTATGGGACAAGCATTAAGTGAGCACGAAGTATTCGTGGAGGGCCTAAAAGAGGCTTTAAAGATGTGAGGGGTAAAGGTTAAGGTTAAGCAGTTGTTAAGTTTTTTGATTTTTTAAAAGAGGTTTGTCCTTGGTTCCCTCAAGAAGCAACAATAGATGAAAAAAGATGGATGAGAGTTGGAGATGCGCTTAAAGATTTTCACCAGGTACTTGGTCCAGAGAAAGTACCAGTTACTACTTTTGCTTATTGGAATCTTATTAATGATATAGTTAGCACTCAACAAAAAAGATCAGACTATAGCCACCGTAGTAAAAGTGGGTGAAAAAATTCTTAAAAATGAAACTAAAGAAACCGCGGCTTGTAGTCCAGAAGCCGCTACCTTTTCCACTCAGAGTGATAGGGCAAATAGTGAGGATTTAATATCATTAGATAATGAAGAGGAGAACCCCACTCCTCCTCACAGAAAAATTGATCTTAAGGAAAATAGAGAAAAGGAGAAGGGAGATCAGGCAGCCTGTCCTAAAATTCGCCTCTACCCTGAACTGAAAGTAAAAGAAGCTGAATGGGATGGTCTTGAGGCAGAAGCAGCCTAATGTAAAAATCCTGACTGGCCGCTTAAGCAAAAGCCTCCTCCCTATAACTTCTTAGAAAAGCCTTCTGCTCCACAAACAATCATGGTAGCCTTAGACCCCCACCAAGAACTAAGGGAAAAGATAGAGAAGTTAAAAGAACAATTTCAGTTAGAACTCCAACACCAAGAACTCCTTGAACAGTTAGAGCAGCTAAAAATAGGAAAAAAGGCAAAAGACTATCTACCACACCAAACTATTACTCCTAGTCCTGGGTCAGCTCCAGGACACAGCACTTTATATCAGAAACCACCTGAAACATCTCCATCAGTTACACCAGGAGAACCAGTGGCTTTTCCAGTTATTGAAAATACTGATGCACAAGGCCAGGTTTGGAGACAACATGGCGGTTTTGACTTTAAAGTCATTAAAGAAATAAAAACGGCTGTTGCTCAATATGGAGCCACTGCCCCGTATATGCTTACTATTTTAGAATCTGTAGTGGAAAATTGGCTCACACCTACAGATTGGCAGACTATCGCACGAGCAGCCCTTTTGGGAGGAGATTATCTCCTCTGGAAATCAGAATATGCTGAATGTTCCGCGACACCGCTCGCCGCAACGCTCAGGCGGGAAACGCCTGGACTTACGAGATGTTAGTAGGGGAAGGAAACTATACAGGGAATGCAGCACAAATGACATATGATCCTGGGTTATATGCTCAAATACAAACAGCCGCTACAAGAGCATGGAGGAAGCTCCCCATAAAGGGTGACTTGAGCGCCTCACTCACTGGCATTAAGCAAGGCCCAGATGAGCCATTTGCAAATTTTGTACATAGACTTATCACTGCAGCAGGAAGGATATTTGGGAATGCGGAAGTAGGCACTGACTTTGTAAAACAACTAGCTTATGAAAATGCTAACGCCACCTGCCAGGCAGCTATCAGACCCTATTGTAAAAAAGTTGATTTGTCTGGCTATATTAGGCTTTGCTCTGATATTGGAGCCGCTTATCAACAAGGCCTTGCCATGGCTGCAGCCTTGCAAGGTTTTACTGTAAAACAATATCTGGAACAGCAGAATAAGACTAAAAAATGCTATAATTGTGGCAAAGAGGGACATTTCACGAAGGAATGTAAAAACCCTCACCATCTAAAGAATATAATTTGGCTCCAGGTTTATGCCCTAGATGTCATAAAGGACAACATTGGGCTAGTGAGTGTAGATCACGAACAGATGCACAAGGAAGTCCTCTTTCACAAAGACAGGGAAACGGGTATTGGGGCCAGCCCCAGGCCCCCAAACCTCGACAGGCTTATGGGGCAGTCAGCCTTGTTCCAGCAAACAGCAATCCATTGCAGACCTCTACCGAGCAACACCAGGAAGTGCAGGATTGGACCTCTGTGCCACCACCTACTCAGTACTAACTCCTGAAATGGGGGTACAAACACTTTCCACCAGAGTCCAGGGCCCTCTACCAAAGGGTACCTTTGGAATTATACTCAGACGCAGCAGCACTACTGTGCAAGGACTCCATATATTCCCCGGGGTTATTGATAATGACTACACAGGTGAAATTAAAATCATGGCTGCCTCTCCACTCCTAATATCTACCATCCAGGCAGGTCAAAGAATAGCCCAATTGCTTCTATTACCATTGATATCCACTTCTAATCCAACAAAAGTGGGTCCTTGAGGCCTTAAGGCTTTTGGATCATCAGATGCCTTCTGGGCACATGCAATCTCCCCTTCCAAGCCCATGCTAGTATTATGGCTAGATGGAAAAGCTTTTGAGGGTCTCCTAGACACAGGTGCAGATGTTACCATACTTCGAGGTGATGACTGGCCCTCTGAGTGGCCTCTCACACCTACGCTTACTCACTTGCAAGGAATAGGTCAAAGTCACAATCCCAACAAGAGTGCAAAAATGTTAAACTGGAAGGACTCTGAAGGAAACACAGGTCCAGTACAACCATATGTAATCCCCAGACTTCCCATTAATCTCTGGAGACCTTCAGGGTAGCACACATACTATGCACCTTGTCAGCAGCACCGTTGACTTGTAACATGGCCGCCAGGGCTGACACAAGAACAGCCTGAGCTATTGTTAGCCTTCTTCAAGGAAGTTAAGAGAGTTCACGCCAAAAGCACCCCCTTTCGTGCCTAAAGCTTTTCTGCCACCTACCCCAGCAACAGCAGCCACCAATCCCAAACCACCACCCATCTTTAGGTCCACCAATCCTCACCCTCTTCCCCTCAGTATATATACCCTGCCTCCTCAATAAACTTTTGCAGCTTGATCAGAATCCTGTCTTGCTGTCATCTCTCGCATCTCTTGTTCCATCCCATTCCTGCTCCCCCTCTCGTAGGTTCCCGTTGACTGTCCCGCAGGCCAGGACAATATCCCATGGGGAAGATGGATGGGATTATCCTGCCTGCAGCTGCAGACTCTCTCCATTCCCTGGAACAGACGTCCATCGTCATCTCCCCACCAGTTGTCCTGGGTGAGTCCAATGAGCTGTAAAGTAGGACTGGCTGCTCCACCGAGGTTCTGGGCCCAGGTGGCACATGGAAAGCTGAAAGACTTAAGTCTCTGGATGTATATACATCTACACACTCCGGCACCAAGTATAAGTTTGAATAGAAGGGACATATGAGCCATGTACAGGAAAGACAACTCTGTCACCCTCAGGAACAGAAACTCTGAAGTAGGGCCCACTGGCAAGGCACCAAACTCCAGAGCTATCCACCCTGACATAGGACCTGTGTCTCCAGAGCCCTCAGGAGCCCCACTATTTGGGGTAATATCGACTTTGGAATTCTATGAGATCCTACTAAGATGTGCTTAAGTGTTATCTCTAGGATGATCTCCTCACTCATTTTGAAGTTTCAATTTCAAGAGCAAATACTCATAAGTCTAGTCATGAATATCAAGGGCACATCAGTGGATCATCCTCCCTTGCCAGTCACTGCCCCTGCACATGTGGGACTGCTGCTGCTCCCTTAGAGAATGAGGCAGCCCCCTAAGAATGAGAATTCAGTATTCTCTCATTTATTGAATGATTCTCCACCCACTGTGACAATGCCCCATGAACATCTGAACATTTTTATGTACCTTATATTTATGATCAGGTGAACTTCTTCCCATGCATCCCCCATCCCTGACACCCCACACCAATGATCCTCCCCTGCCACAGACGTAGCCCTTCTGTGATCCAAAGCTTCTCCAAAGATGAAGCCATTACAATAACTGAATACAATTAATAGGAAAATGAAGTAATAATGATAAGTTTGAATGTAAGAGATAAAATACATAAAAATATATAAAAAACGAAAAACAAAATAAAATTAAAAGGTTGGGATATTAAAAAAATGAAAGACAAAATTTTGACCTTTTGCCTTTCATCACTGCAATATCTGGTGCCCAGTCTGTACTGTGGCACCTTCCCCCTCTAAATCCTCATTGTCTTACTATTTTTCATTTTGTTTTCAAAGAAGTTTTAGGTCACAGCAAAGTCACACACAGAATACAAGAGACTCTCATATACCCCAAATCCTCCCCCTTTCCTCCGCCCCCATATTATTACATTTTTATATGTGGATGGTAGCATTGTTATAACCAATATAAAAATAATGAAACAGCTACTAAATATTGTCAATGGTTTACACTATTATTTACATTTTAAATTTTTATGATATTTACACTTTATAAATTTTGATGATATTTACCATGTCCTGTGTCCATCACTGTAAGGCAATGAAAAACATTTCCACTGACCCTGTTTGAACTATTCTGTTACTCCCTCCGCATCACCCCATGACCCATGCCGACCCCCTGACTTGACTCATTGGATGACAAGATTCATAATTACATGCAACAAGAGGTATGGACACATTGGTTTGTCCTCCCCTATTAGGAACCGTCCTTGTTCTTGAGAGAGTCCTGCTTATTTCTGAAAAAATTGGTCCTCCCAAATGGAAGTACAACATTTTCCCATTCATTATGTGGGTCTCCACCCACTGATACAACACATTATGACAGAATGGACACTCACATACTTCCTAGAAGCCTGCTCTAGGTGCACTTTGTCCAGAATGCCCCCCCAACCAGCATCCTAAACCAGTGACCCTTCCTTATCATTTTTCCATAAGAGCATTCCCAACTCTGTACTTTTAAACTCATATTCACAAATCCCCAGGGTTCACCTGGTCCCTCTCCCAACCCTCCCACCAGTACTCTGGACCTTCTGACCCACCCTTCCCAATCTATCCACCTGTCAACCCTGCCCCACCCAAACCAATAATATCACTATCCTCCTGTCCTATCCCTTCAATATGCAACTACACTCTATCACTTTATCATAGATTACATCCATATGGGTGATGGCTCACAAACTTCTCTTCTTTTTCTATTTCTTGTAAACCAAGCATACAGACAATAGTTCTCTGAGACTGCTCAATTTCCTTAATTGATATCAGTGAGATCATGTACTGTTCACCTTCAATGCCTGGCTTGCTTCACTCAACATAAGGTCCTCAAGATTCAGCAAGGTTATCCTATGTGTGAGCACCGTATTCTGTCTCACAACTGAGTAATATTTCATTGAATATATGTACCACATTTTGTTTATCCATTCACCTGTTGATGAGCATTTGGGTTAATTCTACCTTTTGGCAATAGTGAACAATGCCATTATGAACATTGGTGTGCATATATCTGTTTGTGTCTTTGCTTTCAAATCGTCCAGCTATTTAACCAGCAGTGGAATCACTGGATCATATGGAAGTTCTATATTTAGTTTTTTGAGGAACTGCCAAACTGTCCTCCATAGTGGGTGGACCATCCTACAATCCCACCAACAGTGGATGAGGGTTCTCATTCTTCCACATACTCTCCAACACTTAAGGTCTGCTGTTTTTTTTAATAGCTGCCATTCTAATTGATGTAAGGTGGTATCTCATTGTAGTTTTGATTTGCTTTTCCCTAATAACTAGCAATGTCGAGCATCTTTTCATGTGCTTTTTAGCCATTTGTATTTCCTCCCTGGAGAAGTGTCCTTTCAGGTCACTTGCCCATTTTATAAATGGGCTACTGGTCTTTTTATTTTCAAGATGTAAGATTTCTTTATATATGCAGGATATTAGGCTCCTATAAGATATATGGTTGACAAACATTTTCACCCATTGGGTAGGCTGCCTTTTTACTTTCTTCATAATGTCCTTTGAGGTGCAGAAGTATTTAATTTTGAAGAGATCCAAATATCCATTTTTTCTTTTGCTGCTTGTGCTTTGGGTGTGAAGTTCAGGAAACCATTTTCTATTACAAGGTCTTGTAGATGCCTCCCTACATTATCTTCCTAGGTCTTTAGGGTCTTAGCTCATATATTTATACTTTGATCAATCTTGAGGTGATTTTTGTGTAAGGTTTTAGATGATGTTCCACTCTCATTGTTTTGGATATGGATATCCAGTTCTCCAAGCACCATTTATTGAAGAGGGCATTCTCCCTCTTCTGAGTGGGCTTGGTGGCCTTGTTGAATATCAGATGACTGTTTATGCGAGAATCTATATCAGAGCTCTCAAATAGGTTCCATTGGTCAGTATGTGCATGCTTGTGCCAATACCATGCATTTTTGACCACAGTAGCTTTGTAGTATGTTTCAAAGTCAGGTAGTGTGATATGTCCAACTTATTTTTTCTTTTTCAATATGTCTTTGGCAATCAGGGGCCCCTTACCCTACCAAATAAATGTTGTAGTTACTGTTTCCAATTAATTAAAAGATACCGTGTTGATGGTTATTGGGATTGCTTTAGATCTGTAGATTAGTTTGTGTAAGATAGACATCTTGATGATATTTAGTCTTCCTCTCCATTAAAAGGGAATATTCTTCCATTTACTTAAGTCTTCTTTAGCAGTTTTGTGTAGTTTTCTGTATATAAGTCGTTTACCTCTTTAGTTAAACTTACTCCAAGATATTTGATAATTTTAGTTACTATTGTAAATGGTATTTTTTCTTGATTTCTTCCTCAGATTGCTAGTTATTGGTATACAGAAATGCTACTGATTTTTGAGCATTGAACTTGCAGCCTGCAATTTTACTGAACTTCTTTATAAGTTCTAGAAGCTTTGCTGTAGATTTCTCAAAGCTTTCTATATATAGTATCTTGTCGTCTACAAATAGTGAAATTTT
The DNA here is from genome assembly GCA_029593785.1 of Cabassous unicinctus. Lineage (NCBI taxonomy): Eukaryota > Metazoa > Chordata > Mammalia > Cingulata > Chlamyphoridae > Cabassous > Cabassous unicinctus. Next base: position 12,884 of record JAQZBX010041225.1, read on the forward strand.
TAATTCTTCCTTTCCAATTTGGATGACTTTTATATCTTTTTCTTGCCTCAGTGTTCAAGTAAGTATTTCTAAGACAATGCTAAATAAAAGTGGTGAAAGTGGGCACCCTTATCTTGTTAATGATATTAAAGAGGAAGCTTTTAGGATTTCACCATTGAAGATGATGTTGGCTGTGGGTTTTTCATATAAACCCTTTATCATGTTCAGAAAGTTTCCTTGTATTTCTGTATTTTGCAGTGCTTTTATCAGGAAACAGTGCTGTATTTTGTCAAATGCTTTTTCTTCATCTATAGAAATTATATTGTGGTTTGTTTGTTTTTTTCAATCTCTTTATGTGGTGTATTATATTGAATGTTTTTCTTTTGTTGAACAATCCTTGCATACCTGGGATGAAACCCATTTGGTCATGGTGTTTAATTCATTTGATATGTTGTTGAATGCAATTAGCAAGTATTTTGTTGAGGATTTTAACATCTAGATTCATTAGAGAGATTGGTCTGTAATTTTCCTTTCTTTTGTCATCTTTGTTTGGTTTTGGTATTAGGATAATGTTGGCATAATAGAGTGCATTAGGGAATGTTCCTTCTAATTCTATTTTTTGGAAGAGCTTAAGCAGGATTGGTGTTAGCTCTTTCCAGAATGTTTGGTAGAATTTACCCGTGAAGCCATCTGGTCCTGGGCTCTTCTTTTATGGGAGGTTTTTGAAGACCAATCTATCTCTTTACTTGTAATTGGACTGTTGAGTACATCAATTTCTTCTTTTGTCAATGTATGCTGCTTGTGAGTTTCTAGGAATTTGTCCATTTCCTCTAAATTAGCCTTCTTGTAGTCATATAATTTTTCAAGGTATCCTCTTATGATATTCTTTATTTCAGTGGGGACCATGGTGATATTCCCTTCCTTATGTCCTTTTTTGTGTATTTGCATCTGCTCTCTCTTTTTCTTTGTTAGTCTGGCTAAGAGTTTGTCAATTTTATTGATCTTCTAAAAGAACCAGCTTTTGCATTGCTTATCTTTTCTCATGCTTTCTTATTTTCTATTTCATTTAGTTCTGCTCTAATCTTTGTTATTTCCTTCTTTCTGCTTCCTTTGGTGTTAGTTTGTTGTTATTTTTCCAATTCTTCCAGGTGTGCAGTTAGGTCTTCAAATTTTGCTCTTTCTTCTTTTTTGATATATGCATTTATGGCTCTAATTTTCCCTCTTAGTACAGCTTTGGCTGCATCCCATAGGTTTTGATATGCATTGTTGACATTTTCATTCGTTTCAAAGTAGTTACTGATTTCTTTTGAGATTTCCTCCTTGACCCCCTGTTTGTCTAAGTGTGTATTATTTAACTTCCAATTCTTTGTGCGCAATCTGGCTCTGTGGCCTTTAGTAATATCCAATTTCATTTTATTTGGTCAGAGAATTATACTTTGTATAATCTCAATCTTTCTGAATTCATTGAGGTTGTTCTGTGGCCTAGCATGTGGTCTATCTTGGAGTATGATCCATGTGCACTCGAGAAGAATGTATATCCTGCTTTATTTGGTTGTAGCATTCTTTATATATGTATTAGGTCCAGATCATCTAATGTATTATTCAGAGGATTTGTTTCTTTATTGATTCTCTGTCAAGATATTCTGTCTAATGGAGATAATGCTGTATTATAGTTCCCCAATATAATTGTAGAGGCATTTATGTCTCCACTTAGTCCTTCCAGTGTTTGCCTCATGTATTTTGAGGTGCCTTAATTTGGTGGATAAATGTTTATGATTCTTTTTTCTTCTTGAAAGATTATCCCTTTTACTGTAATATAGTGTCCTTCTTTGTGTCTCATAATAGTTTTGCATTTAAAGTCTATTTTGTCCCATATTAGTATAGCTACTCCCACCCTTTTATGGTTTTTGTTTGCTTGTAAAACTGTTTTCCAGCCATTCACTTTCAACCTCCTTGAATCCCTGGTCTAAGGCGGGTTTCATGTAGACAACATATAGAAGGGTCATATTTCCTTATTCATTCTGCCAATCTGTGTCTCTTGACTGGTCAGTTTAATCTATTAATATTCTTGCTATACTCTCAAGGAATTCCTTACATCAGTAATATTTTCTTTGTGTTTATGTATGTCATATGTTGTTTTTATTTCTCTTTTTTCTTTTTAGTTGTTCTTACACTCTCCTCCAATGCTCTCTCACCTGTTTTTTCCTTAAACATGTAGAACTTCCTTTAGTATTTCTTGAAGTGCAAGTTTCTTATTCGCATACTCTGTTAATTTTGGTTTATCTGTGAGTATTTTGAAGTCGCTATCATTTTTGAATGTCACCTTTGCTGGATAAAGAATTTGTGGCTGGAATTTTTTTTCTTTGAGCACCTTGACTATGTCATACTACTGTCTTCTTGCCTCCATGGTTACAGATGAGAAATCAGCACTTAATCTTATCATGCTTCCCTTGTATGTGGTGATGGTTCTCTTTTCTCTTGCTTTGCTTAATACTTTCTCTTTGTCTTTACTATTGGATATTTTGACAAGTATAGGTTTTGTAGTATGCCTGTTAGGATTTATAACATTTGTTGTGCTGTGTGCTTCCTGGAAATGTATGTCCATCTTGGTCAATAGGGTTAGGAAATTTTCAGCCATTATTTCCTTCAACACTCCTTCTGCTACCTTTCCCTTCTCTTCTCCCTCTGGGATGCCTATAATGGGTATGTTTGTGCATTTTGTGTTGTCATCTAAATCCCTATGTCCCTGCTGGATTTTTTCTATCTTTTTATCTACCTCTTCTACGATCTGCTTGATTTCAGATGTACTGTCTTCTACATCACAAATTCTTTCTTCTGCCTGTTCAAATCTGCTGTTATGTCAATCCATTGTTTTTTGATTTCTTGGATTGTGCCATTCTTCACCATCATATCTGTTATAACTTATGTATGTTCACAATTTCTTCAGTATGTTCTCCCAGTGTGTTCTTAATATCCTTAATCTCTTCCTTCACTTCATTAAGTTGGTCCATGATATTTGTTTGGACAGCTTTGATTAGTTGTTTGATGTTCTGCATCTCTTCCTGGTTTTTAGTTTGTTTAATGGACTTGTCCATGTCTTCCTGTTTCTTAGTATGATTTGTAATTTTTTGTTGCCCTCTGGTCATCATTTATCTTGATGGGTTTATTCAGTTGATTACCTTCTCTCTCTGCTCTAGAGTTTTGTTTGGCTGTTGGTTTTGTGTGTGTGTGTTAAGTTTTCTATTTGACACTTTGTTCTTCTTGTTCTATTTCCTTTGCTGTTTTCTATGTTCTCTTTAAGGAAAAATATTAGGGTCAGAGAAATCAAAAGAAGTAAGGAAATAAGAAAGGATAATAGAAATAAAAAGAAATGTTAGAAGCCGGGCTGTATAAGACCTGGTATAATAAATATTTAACTCATGTAAGCAGTGTAGAGTAATATGAATAAAAATTTGAGTACCTACGTTGAAATGGGAAACTGAATGGAGAAAAATATATAGGGAATTTTAAAAAGCCAGAATGTTGATGAAAGTGAGAAAAAGGAAAGAAAGGACAGAAAAATAAAAGTTATTTAAAAAAAGAGAACAGATTAGATGGCAGAGAAATTGAAACCAGTAAAGTTGAGGACTAATAAAATAAGGTGGGATGTAAGCACCACAGTAGAAATGAGAAGATAGAAAGATGAAGGAAGGAACAGAGATAGCACTGGTAGACAAAGTCAGTATACATAGAAAATGGGAAATCAAGGAAGGAGAAGCCCAGCAAAGCAGAAACAACCTAGCAGCACCTAATTTTAAAAAAATGTTGGAGGAGGAAAGAGAAAAGAAAAACAAGAAACAAAACAGCAACAACAACTAAAAACTCCAAACAAACACCAAAGCAAGCAGTCAAACAAAGCTAAGGAAGAAATGTGTTCCTTCTTGGGCCCTTGTGGAGCCTCTCAGGCTGCTTGTGACCATCAATCAATTACCCTACAGGCTTCTCTTTTCAGATTTTGAGGCGGGTTTTAGCGAGTAAACTATGTTATATATATTTATATTTTTTAGGTAACTTTTTTTTTTTTTTGGAAAAATAAGGGACCCAAAAGAAACTAGTACAAATATAATGTCTATGTTTTCCCTCTCCTACGGTATCAGCTGGATGTTAGATATCCCTGGGGATCACCACTCTTAGAGAAGTTGGGAATTGAACCAGGGACCTCATACATTCAAGACAGAAATTCCTCCACTGAGCTACCTGTCCAACTGGGTCATCCATGTCTTCAAAACCTCTTCAGTCACTTTCTGCCAGGCATATTTTACTCTCCTGGGGCAGCTGGATTCAGTAGGCTGTATAAGCAGATCCCCCTTCCCCTCTCCTGGTCAGGTTGATTTCCCTTTTGAAATTCAAAAGGGACCTTGATGACTGCTCACTGTACCTAAGTGATTTTTCAAGCCTCTTCTAGACCACCCCCTCCTCCCACGGGACCACAAATAGGCTCTTGAAAACTTAAGTGCTTCCCACTGCCTGACTCCCTTAGGGGAGTTTAAATTCTGATAGCCCTCAGTGTGGAACTATTAAATTGGCTGACTCTGCCCTTTCTCAGGCCATACCTCTGTATCCCAGGGTGGTTAGGTAAATCAGGCTTCCTCAACAGATTTTCCTCTCCCCTCAGCCTGTTGCCACTTTGAGCCAGCTGGTGTGCTCACCAAAGCTCTAAGGGGGTCCAGGTAACCAAACTCCCAAAAAGGAAACCCCTCTCCACCCCTTGCCAGAACCCTCCCATACTCAGGGAATGCTCCCTCTCACTGGATGGCTGGTGGGATTTGGGGCTCACCCTGGTTCTTTGTCTTCAGGATGGTGCTTAGCCATCCATGATTTCCATGGATCTCAAAACTCATGGTTTTATCTTGAGCAATCTATCTCCCTGTCCAGCTCCCTCCAAATTGATGTCCCAAAGGCTACTGCTCTGTGGCTCCCAGAACAACTCTCTTGGGCTGGATCCTGTCCCCACTCAACCTTCTTTTGAGAGAAAGATGGTGAGTGCCCATTTAAATCAACACCATCTTGCCCCCAACTCTTGATTATGTGTTATAATACTTTTAATTTGCTGCAGGGTTTAATTTGTAAGTAATTTGTTGAGGTTTTGCACCTACATTCATTAGAGAAATTGTCTGTCATTTTTTTCTTGTAACTTTATCTGCTTTTGGTATTGGGTGAATTAGTTTTCCTTCCTCTTCATTTTTTTTTTTTTTTTTTTGGAATAGTTTAAGCAGGATTGGTATTAATTTTTTTTGGAATGACTGGTAGAATTTACCTGTGAAATCATTGGGTCTTGTGTCTTTCTTTGTTGGGAGATTTTTTGACTGATTCAGTCTCTTTACATGTAATTGGTTTGTTAAGGTCTTCTGTTTCTTCTACAGTTAGTGCAGGATTTTCTTGTCTTTCTAGGAGTGCATCCATTTCATCTAAATTGTCTAACTTACCATACAAAGTTGTTCATAGCATCATCTTATGATACTTTTTTTTTTCTGGGATCAATATTAATGTCTTCCTATCTCTTCTGATTTTATTTATTTGCATCTTCTCTATATTTTTCTTTGTCATTCTAACTAAGTGTTTGTCATATTTATTGATTTTCTCAAAATAACAAGATTTTGTTTTGTTAATTCTTTTGTTTTTATCTTAAGTTTTGTGTATTTCTGCTTTAATCTTTTATTTTATTTCATTACTACTGTTGCTTTTGCATTAGCTTTCTGTCTTTTTCTTGCTTATTCAGGTACACCGTTGGCTCTTTTAATTTAGCTCTTTCTTCATTTTTAGCATAACACTTAGGGCTGTAAATTTCCCTTTCAACATTTCCTTTGCTGCATCTAAGTTGTGATATGTTTTGTTCTTTTTCATTCCACTCAGGGTACTTATTAATTTTTCCTGCAATTTCTCCTTTGACTCCTGATCATTTGAGTGTGTATTGTTTAACCTACATATATTTGTGAATTTTCCAGTTCTTGCCTGTTATTAATTTCCAGCTTAATTTCATTATCCTTGGAGAAAATGCTGTTCATAATTTCAATCTTTTTAAATTTCCTCTGACTTGTTTTGTAAGCCAACATGTGGTCAATCTTGGAGAATTTTCCATGTGACTTGAGAAGAATGCATATCCTGCTGTTTGGGAGTGCAATGTTATTTACATGTCTGTTACATTAGTTCATTTATCATATTATTCAAGTTCTTTGTTTCCTTATTGAGCCTCGGTCTAGATGATCTATCTATTCATGAGAATGGTGTATTGAAACCTCCAACTATTATATTAAAGACATATATTTTGTCTTTGAGTTTTGAAAGTGTTTGCCTTGAGTATTTTGGGATTTCATGATGAGGTGCATAAAGAATGAAGATTGTTATTTCTTCTTGGTGGATAACTCCTTTTAGTGACTTCCTTGGCTCTTATAACAGTTTTGCATTTAGAGTTTATTTTGTCTGATATTAGTGTAGCTACTCCAGCTCTTTTTTGGTTACAGTTTCCATGAATCATCTTTTTACAACCTTTCATGTTAAACCTATTTATTTCCTTGAGTCCAAAGTAAGTCTCTTGTAGAAAGCATATAGAGGGATCATACATTTTCATCCATTCTTCCAATCTACATCTTTTGACTGGGATGTTTAATCCTTAATCTTCAATATTATTAATGTAAAGGCAGTACTTACTTCAACTTCAACCATTTTCTCCTTTGGTTTTTATATGTCATATCTTAATTTTGCCCCTCTTTATACTGTTTAAATTACACTTATTTGTAATCTTTGTTTCTACACTCGCTTTCTAGCCTCTCTCATTTCCTTTCATTTCAGCCTGCTGAACTCCCTTAACATTTCTTGTAGGACAGGAATTTTTTTTTTTGGCATTCTTTCTCAGTTTCTGATCGCCAGTGAAAATTTAAAAATTTTCCTTATTTTTGATGTACAGTTAGATAAATTTTTTATAACTTGGGCTTTAGTAGTATATTTAGTAGTATATTTAGTAGTAATAGTAAAAAAGGTTTCATAACAATGCAAGGTTTTGGTGATAGGGTGATGTATGTGAGCTCTGTATGATAATATTCATGTTTCTTTTGTAAGTTCATAAATTTTACTACACTTATTATTTATGTATGTGCATGTGTGTATGATGTATTTCAATAAATTAAAAAAAGAATTCTTGCTGGCTGTTTCCTCTTTCAGGTCTTAAATGTATCCTACAACTAACTTCTTGTCTCCATGATTTCTGAAAAGAAATCAGCAATTACTCTTGTTGTATTCCCTTGTATATGATGAATTGCTTTTCTCTTCCTGTTTTCAGGATTCTCTATTATCTTTGGCATTTGACATTTTGATTAGTATGTGCCTCAGAGTAGGTGTATTAGGATTTATTCTCTGTGGAGTACATTGCACTTTTTGAACTTGTGTGGTTATGCCTTTCATAAGGGTTTGGGAATTTTTAGCCATTAATTCCTCAAATATTATTTTTGCTCCTTTTCCCATCTCTTCTATTTCTGGGAACCTATGATGCATATGTTTGTGAGGTTCACACTGTCGTTCAATTCACTGAGAGACTCCTCATTTTTTCCCATTCTATTCTATATCTCTTCTTCTGCCTATAAGATTTCAAATGTCCTATCTTCCAGTTTGCTGATTCTATCTTCTGCCTATTCATATCTGCTATTTTATGTCTCTAGTGTATTTTTAATTCGATCTATTGTGCCTTTCATTCAATTAGTTTGTTATGCTTCTTTTCACATTTTCAATTCTTCTTTATCCTCACCCAATGTCTTCTAAATATCCATTAGCTCTTTAATTGTATTTTCCTTCATTTCCTTGAATTGATATGGATTTGTTTGTGCATCTTTGATTGGTTGTTGCAAATTCTGCATCTCCTCCAAATTTTTTATGACTTCTTTTCTTTTGAAAAAATTTTCATTGATACATATTAATAAAACATTCATTTCATACATGGTTTTTAATTGTGCATTCATCACTTCAATCATTATTAAAGTTTGGGAATCCAATCACCGGTTGACGGAGACCTGGGTTGTTTCCAACTTTTGGCAATTATGAATAATGCTGCTATGATCATCAGTGTGCAGATGCCTGTTCGTGTCACTGCTCTCAGTTCTTCTGGGTATATACCCAATAGTGGTATATCTGGGTCATGGGGCAAATCTATACCCAACTTTTTTAGGAACTGCCAAACAGTCCTCCTCAATGGCTGTAGCATTCTACATTCCCACCAACAGTGAATAAGTGTTCCTATCTCTCCACATTCTTTCCCAAAATTATATGCCTCTGTCTTTTAATAGTGGCCATTCTAATAGGTGTAAGATGATATCTCATTTTAACTTTCATTTGCATTTCTTTAATTGCTAATGATTTTGAACATTTTTTCATGATTTTTTGTCATTTCTATTTCTTCTTTTCAGATTTCTATTCAAGTCTTTTGCCAATTCTTTAATGGCACCATTTGTCTTTTTAGTATTGAGTTGCATTATCTCTTTATATATCATAGATATAAACCTTATTGGATATGTGATTTCCAAATATTTTCTCTCATTGAATCTGCTGCCTTTTCACCCTTTTGACAAAGTTCTATGAGGTACAAAAGTGTTTAATTTTGAGGAGGTCTCATTTATCTATTTTTCCTTTAGTTGTTCGTGCCTTTGGTGTAGATTCCACTCCAGGCAGGCAAAGCCAGAGGTCACAGCTGGGACTCAGCAGTTTAATTTTGCCCATCAAAAGCCATGATCACTACTCAGCTGCACCCCATCCATTCTTGGGCAGGACTTCTTCCAAATCTCCCTCTGTCTGCAGCAGTCATCAAGGGACCAGAACTGAGGCTCCTAGACTTGAGGGTGAGGGATGGGCAACAGCAACCATGGTGGAGCAAATTACTTACAGTTTTTGTTTTACCACAGTTTCTCAGTCTCTTCATCCCCTTCTTCCCTAGATGCTGTACAGAATGAGCCTGGCCTCCAGATCTCCAGGAGAGTTGTTTCATACAGTTTCTGCCTGTCTACTGGCTGTTTTGGGGGGGAAGTGTGAGTCCTGTAGCTCCCTATTCTGCCACCTTCTCCGGAAGTCTTACTTGAGTGTTCACATTTAATTATGTAAATCTTCTAGTGATAAACAGAGGCGGGTATCAGAGTTATTGCTCTTGCACTTCTGAAATGTTTACCCACTGAGGTAAAAGAATTTATTTGCTTCAGGTTTACGTAAACAATTATTTCAGGCAATGTTTGTATTTGTTAGAAAATCATCAAAGCAGATATTTGATGAAAGGGATTTGATTTTTCCATTTTAAATTGTTCTTTATAAACATCTTACCAAAGGAAAACATGGAAACAATAATTTAGCATAGATTGCTTTAATTTTTATCATTTTAATGATTTTTGGATGTGCCTAAGATCAACCAGTGGTTGCAAAAGGAAACAAATCATCAATATGTTTGAATTTGGCCCCAGTGTTGGTGTTCCTTCTCTGTTTTAAGTGGAAGGAGAGTCAGCATCCCCCAGAGACAGTGCAATGATATGTGTAAGGCAGTTTCTCTG
>JAQZBX010041226.1:0-22418 GCA_029593785.1 Cabassous unicinctus
GGAAGGCATCATATTGAGTGAAATATATCAGACACAATAGGGCAAATATTGTATGATTTCTCTTTTTTTTTTTTTTTTTTAAAGATTTATTTATTTTATTTATTTATCCCTCCCTTGCTGCTTGTGCTGCTGTGTCCATTCGCTGCGTGTCTTTTCTGTGTCTGCTCATCTCCCCCTTGCTGTGAGGTCTTGCCGCATCAGCCCATGGCGCCGAGCGAGCCGGCCTGCCCTCGCAAGGAGGCGCCAGGAAGCGAACCCGACCCCTCTCACATGGTAAACAGGTGCTCTATCCATTGCGCCACACCCGCTTCCTGCCGTGAGGTTGCTGCATCAGCCCACTGCACGGCTCAGGCCGGCGTGCCCTCACAAGGAGGCCTCGGGTCGCGAACCCGGGCCTCCCATATGGTAAACGGGGGCTCTATCCACTGAGCCACACCCGCTTCCCGTATGATTTCTCTTATATGAAATACTTAGAATAAGCAAATTCATAGAGACATAAAGCAGAATAGTGATTACCAGGGGTGGAGGAAAGAGGATTAGGGAGTTATTAGTAAATGAGTATGTGTTTTGGTTTGGGATGTTGAAAATAGTGTGGAAATAGATAGCAATGAAAGTTACACAGTATTGTCAATGTACTTCATGTCAAAGAATTTTCAATTTAAAATGGCTAACATGACTTTTATATTATACCACAATTTAAAAAAAAATTTTAGAGTAAAAAAAAAAATTACAGTATTCTTTAAGGTGAGAGAGAAATAAGATGAGCCCAGGGTTTCTGTCTTAAGTAAAAGGGTAAAATGATGGTACAGTACTGGAAACAGTACAGGAGGAGTATGTTGGTCGAAAAATGAGGAGGGGACAAGTGGGAAGATGACAAATGACAAATTTAGTTTGGGATTTATTGACATCCAAGTGGAGATGGGCACAATCATCTGAATCCCAGTAAATAAGAGCAGGATAGAGATATGTATTTAGGAATATTTGGCACATAGAAGATGTATTTATGAGCATCCCTGAACATACTTGCTGGGTTTGCCAAGAATGTAAGGTTCTGACTGCTCTTTTTCCAGGCTATCTGTCAGGGTTATGTTTGTAGCAAGCAATGTTTAAGGATGAGGTAACCTTTTCCCCCAGACAAAGAGCAGGCTTGCTCACTGCTCATTGTACAGGCATACCTTGGAGATACTGAGGTTTCAGTTCCAGACCACAATAATGTGAATATTGCCATAAAGCAAGTCATACTAACTTTTTGGTTCCCCAATACATATAAAAGTTATGTTGACACTATATTGTAGTCTATTAAGTGTGCAATAGCATTGACTAAAAAAAATGTTCACACCTTAATTAAAACGTGACACACAGACATGAAGTGAGCACATGCTGTTGAAAAAATAGTACCGATATTACTTGCTTGATACAGGGTTGCCACAAACCTTCAATTTGTAAAAAAAAAAAAAAAAAATGTAATATGTGCAAAGCACAATAAAGCGAAATGCAATACAATGAGGTATGCCTGTAAAATTACAGTTCCTCTCTTGAATTGCAACCCACAGCATGTGCAGGCATCCACCCAGGTCCTTCTACATCACCATCATGGGTGGGGCAGGAGAAACTGGGGCAAACATCATGCTGACACTCTGGATACTGCTTTTGCTGAGAGTAATAGTCTTCTGTCTCTGACCCAAGAGTCTCTTGTCTTCTGCCAGCATCCATGGAATGGATAGCATATTTGCTTGTAAGCAGGGCAAAATTCCAGACCCTTCAGAGTTCTTAACAAAATAAAGCCATCCAAAGGATGAGATTGCCAGGGAGATGGCATAAATGAGGAGAGAATGTGGGACTGGACCCGAGGAATTCCAACATTTAAGGGTTGTATGGAGAAAGAAGACAAGGAAATAATATTGAGGAATGGCCAGGGAGGGAAAAGGGAAACCAGGAGGGTGTGGTGTCATAGAAACCAAAGGAAAAGTATATTTTAGCAAAGAAAAGTAGTGAAATACTAGGAAGAAGTCAAATTAGATAAAATCTGGGAAGCATCATTGGGAATTGATGCGCTTAGTGGGAGCAGCTTATGTAGAACTGTTGATTAAATAGGATTGCTGGATTTAGCAACTAAGACATAGGGTATTCAGTTAAATTTGAGATTCAGATAAATTAATAAGTTTGAGTATAAATATTTCCTAAATATTCCATGTGTCCTGTATTTTATCTGGCAATCTGTGGATTAGGAGAAATGAAGAAGTGGAGATGGCAAGTGCTTTCTTGCCATCCTTTCAAAAAGTAGAGTTGGGAAGAGGAGAAATGAGATATGATAACTGGTGGGAGAATTGCTTACTTTATTCCTTAAGAAGGGTCATTTGTGGAAGTATAAGTGTTGATGGGAAGGGGAACAGGAGAGAGGCTGAACATACAAGAAAAAGAAGATAACCAAATGAAGTGGTGGAAGAGGTAAAAAGCAGAGATGAAGGAGTGGTCCTTGGAAAGGAAAGGAGATGTGGCCTATACGACTTAGCATTTTCTCCCCCAATCCTTCCAGTTCTTTCCCCTCCCAAAATGCAGCAGCACAAGCCTCGGAAACTGGTTGTTAAGTGGTGACTGATCAGTAAATCTACTACTGCATGCCTTAGAAGTTTTGCTGCCCCTCACGGGCCTTCCCCACCTGCATGTGGACATGCATTTATAAAAGACCCCTCTCATTTTGCAGCGAGTGCCAACGATCGAGCTCGGAAAATGCTGTCTCTTTCTGCCACTGAGGATGAGGACCCCATGTAAGCCCCCTAAATAAATGCTCATTACTCGCCAGACTGGATTTGTCTGAGTCTGTCTTTGGTCTGACGTATCTACCTCAATTTGGTGGGAAGCTGTCATTTTTACAGCTTAAAAAGTACCTCACCATATTCGGGACAGGAGATACAGCTTAAATAGGCAAGAAGGAGAAAGAGGTAAAGCTATGGAAAAACTGAGGCACAGTAGGGGTGGGGAGGTTTGAGGACTTTTGTCAAAGGATGAAATGGCCTCCATCATCCTAGTACATAATGATGCAATAGAGAGGTCTAGTCAATATGGTGAACCGAGGTGACATGGAAACGACTCCCTTGGATTAAAAACATGCAAATGTAGGATAAAATATATAATAAGACACAATATCCAAACTCAAAAGCAGGAAATTAAAATCTCCAGGTGTCAGGACGTGAAGCAACTGGAACACATGTACATTGTTCTCAGGAGTGTAAATTGGTTCAACCACTTTAGAAAACCCCTACTCTTTGACTCACAATTCCATTCCTGAATATAGACCCAGTAGAAATGAGTGATTATATCCACCAAAAGACACGTACAAGAATACTCATAGATTTATTCAATAGCCCCAAGCTGGGAGCAACCCAAATGTTCACTTACTTCAGTGGTTTTCAATGGGGGGAAATTTTTCCCCTGGGGGACATTTAGCAATGTCCGAAAACATTTTGCCAACATACTATAAGGCACAGGACAGCTTCCTACAACAAGGAATTATCTGGCCTAAAATATCGACAACGCCCAAGGTGAGAAAGCCTCATCTACAGTAATGAAAAAGAATGAACAACTGCAGCATGCAACAACGTTTGAACCTGTCAGACATCATGGGAATGAAAGAAGCAAGACCAAAAGATTACTTACTGTCTTAATCTATTCAAATGCAGTTTTAAGAACAGGCAAGACTGTCAAAAACAAACATAAAAACAGGAAATCTCCAACTCTGTATGGATGTTCTACTCCAGGAGATCCCAGAAAAACCTCGCGCATCTAAGTGTCAGATCTGAGGGGAGATTTGGGACTCTTAAAGAGCCAATGCGTTTGAGGAACTCACTAACGTAGACGGCGAAGGTACCTGGGGACTGCGTTAAATCCCCCTTCCCGTGGAAACGAGCAGTGGAATCGGACTCCCCCTGCCTGCGTGGTGAAGAAAAACGGAGGCGCCGAAGCATGCGCTCTTCTCGCCCTTGCCCGAAGACAATCTTGGCCCACTGGGGACGTGAGGGGAATTGGGGCGGCCTGTCTCCGTTACCCAGCAACCCGCTCTCGCTTCGTGGCGTCCTTTTCGCGGAGTCGCCGCGCAGTGACGCAAGACGCGCGTGGTGTACGTCGGGGACCACAAGGTTCCCGCCTGCTGGGGGCCCTCGAGCCCCGGAGCCTGCCGGGAAGGCCGCGGGCCCGGCAGCTAGGCCTGGGACCGGCCCTTGGGGATCTGACTGGCCCGGGGGCCGGCGGCGTTCCGAGGCGCGGTCCGGCCTTCGTCCTCCGGGGCCCCCTCTGGAGGCTGGCCGTCTGGTAAGTCCCTTCCACCCATTCGGGCAGTGCGGGCCTCTCCTGTCCTCCAGGGTGGCTCTTGGTAGGTCGGCCACCAGCCGCCGCCGAGTCAGATGACGTCTTGCCTTTATAAAGCAGCTCACAATGAAAGGTAGTTCCTGCGAGTGGTAGGTGTGGAGTGTTTGTGGCTTAGTGATCGCTCCATCCAGTGGCTCTCATCCTCAGCCTTCATCCCCACTACGTTCCCGCTCTTTTGGGTCCCACGATACCACTTTTTCGATGATATTCAGTCTCTTTGCTTCTCTGCCTGCTGCGCCTTCCCTGGTTTTCATTCAACTCAACCCCATGCTGCTGTTCTCCAAAGTTCTGTTCTTGGCACTCTTTAACAGATGTTAGGTCTTCTACCCACCCTCCCCTGCCCACTCCCCCATCCCTTATTACCAGTGTTGTTTAGATAGCTCCTAAAAGTTTTTGTCTAACAGACCTTCCCTCTTAAGTTCTAGAACTGCATTTCATCTGCTTGGAGGACAGCTCCATGGCTCAGACTGTTCTCTCTCTACTCCTCCTACTGTGTTCACTAAACTCTCCGCGGGCACTAAGGCATGAAACTGCCAAATTTGACTTTTAAGCCACCTCTTCAGCCCCACCATTCTATGAGGTGACAGGTCCCATACCGCTGTATCCATCATTACATTCTTTGCCTTCTTACTATCCCCACCCCCACCCCCAAATTATGTTTACTTGCCTATTACACAGCCTTCTCTTTGGTCCTCCACTTGCCATCTCTCTGCCATCAGTCTACATGTATGTATGAGAGTAATCTTCCTAAAGGATAGATCTAAATATATCACTTATCTGCTCAAGAACTTTCAATTAATTTTCTTCAGAAAAGAGTCCTAACTTATTAGAATGGCATTCAGGCTTTAGATCCGTGGTTTTCAAAGCTCAGCTTTGAGGTGCATCATGGGTTCAAAGGGGATATAGTAGGGGTAAGAAGCTGAGTTGGGGGATTCTGGCATCTCAGCCCTGTGTCAATCTTTAGTTTTATCTGTTTTTCATGTTGTGCTTTGTTTTCATTTCATGGCAGCCAAAACAAATACTATACAGTGGGTTGGCTTAAAGAATGGGAAGTTATTGGTTCATGGTTTTAAGGATAGAAGTCTAACATCAAGGTACTGACAGGGCTTGCTTTCTCCTGGAGACTGTGGTATTCTGGGGATAGCTGCCAACAATCCTTGGTCCTTGGCTTTTCTGTCACATGGCAATGTACAGGGGCAATGTCTTCTCCTTTCTCCTCTGGGTTCAGTTGACTTCCAGTTTCTTCCTCTGTCTGTCTGTCTGTCTGTCTGTCTGTCTGTCTCTCTCTCAATAGGATTAAGACCCACCCTGATTCATTTGGGCCATACCTGAACCGTAACCTCATCAAAAGGTCTTATTTACAATGGGTTCACACCCACAGGAATGGATTAAGATTCAGAACTTGTTTTTTTGGAGTACATAATTCCAAGACACCACATGTTTCTATTTTTAAAATTATTTCCACTTAAAAAGAAAAAAGTTTCAAAACCAGTAAATGAGTCCATCTAAACTATAGTTTTGGCTATAACTCCTACTATTTACCACTCCATAAAGTCTTCAATTCATACTCATATTAGAAATACCACATTCATTCAATAAATATTTACTGAGCATCAACTATGTGCCTGACACTGTGAAGTGCTGAGGACGTAGCAGTGAGCTAAATAGACACAGTCCTTGCGCTCATGGAGTTTACACTTTATTGCAGGAAAATATAGACTCACGCACACATATATATTATATATGTATATCTTGAGTCCTGGAGCCCTTTATAATCAGGATGAATTTCATACATAGAGAAAGCCACAGAAAGAAGCTGGAAGTCAATGTCAACGGAATCCAGAAGAGAATGGAGAAGATGCCACCAAGTGCATTACCATGTGAACAAAAAGCCAAGGGCCCAAGGATCGCCGACAGCCAGACCCAGAACAACTCAGTCTTCAGGGAACATTGCCTTGCTGCCACCTCAATTTTGGACTTCATTTAGCCTCAAAAACCATGAGCCAATAAATTCCTGTTGTCTAAGTCAACCCATTTCATGTTATTTGAGATTGTAGCTGGGAAACTAAGATAGATGGGAATCTTTGGAGGCTGAACAGAGGAGTAACAAGACTTAATGTTTTTTAAAAGATTGTTTTGTGTGCAGTGTTGACCGTAGTCTGGAGGAGGATTTGATAAAAGCAGGGGACCTAGTTATGATGCAATAATCCAGGCAAAAAGAATCTAGTGGTTTGAACCAGGGGTAGCAGCAGATGTGGTAAAGCAGTCACATGCAAGGTGTATTTTGAAAGGTGACCCAAGAGATTTGCAGAATGATTTGTATATAGTGTGTAAGAGAGAGAGCAAATGGAGTTCAGGATAGCTCCAAGGTTTTTGGATCAATCACCGCCTAAAAAAGGAGTTGCTGTTTACTGAGATGAGGAAGACTGCAGGAAGAACAACTTTGGTGGTGGAGTGGAATATCAGGAATTTGCTTTTGGATATGTTAAGTTTGGGCATTTGTGAGATAGCCAAATGGAAACATCTAGTAGGCAGTTGGATGTATTAGGACTAGAGTTTAGGAGAGAGATTGGGCTGAAGATATAAATTCAGGAGTGTTCAGTTGTGGATTGTATTTGAAGTTTGGGAGGTACCCAAACCCTCTATTCAGTAACTCATCAGAAGGACTCACAGAACTCAGCAAAACTAGCCTCATGATTATAGTTTATTATGGTGACAGGATACAGTTTAAAATCAGCATGGGAAAAGGCACATAGGATAGGATCCAAAACAGACCAGGCACAGAGCTCCAGTTTTTCTCTCCCTGAGGAGTCATGCAGACAGTGCTTTCTTACTCCCAGAAAATATGTGTGACAGTTTACACAATATTGTCAACCAGGGAAGCTCACCTGAGCTTTGGTGTCCAGAGTTTTTATTGAGGGTCTACTTATGACAGTTTGAGATTCTTTTATGAATCTCAAAAAGAGAACAATTATGTTTTTTAACTAATCCATTCCTGTGGATGTGAGACTATTTTGATTGGACTAGGTCAGGAGTGAGGCAAGACTTAGGTTGAATTTCCGCCCTCTTGAGACACACAGGAAAAGGGAGTTGCCATAATTGATCCTGCATTGTGAGAGAAAGGACTCCAGATTTGCCCACAGCTGAACTCAAGGAGAGAAGCCCCAAGAGACTCAAAGAGCTGAGGCCCAGGGAGAGATGAGCCATATGCCTGATAGCTCACAGCTGAGCTCAGGAAGAAAGCAGAGCAGCCAAGACTGAGAGAGGAGGCCCAGTAAGAGACAAGCCTTGTGCCTGGTTGGCCCATAGCTGAGCTCTGGGAGATGGTAGATTCTGGAGGGGAAGGCAGAGACCTTGGCAGAGATTGGCATGAATGTACTAAAACCATTGAATTGTACATTTTAAATGGGTGGATTGTGTGGTATATGAATTATATCTCAATAAAATTGCTAATAACAAAAAGATACTGGCACATTACTAGAGTCCAGTAATGTGAAAAATTGGTCCAGTTCATCATCATATTGTATGACCAAAACGTCTCCCAGAGTGATGCCACTCAGATTTGCAGGCTTCCATTCGACCTTGTCAGGTTCTAAAAGTAGGAGTGGTCTTGGCAAATACATGGCTTCACCCTTCTGGGTATCTGGTATAATCCGGCCAAGAGACAGCATCATCTCTTGTTCTGAGCCACTCTTGAGACCATTTTAGTCTAGTAGGCTGCCAAAAGCAGTATACCAGGAATGGGTTAGATTTTACAATGGGGATTTATTCGATTACAAGCTTACAGTTCCAAGGCTGAGAAAAATGTCCAAATCAAGGCATCGTCAGGTGATACTTTCTCCCTGAAGACTAGCTGCTGGCAATCCTGGACTCCTCTGTCACATGGCAAGGCACATGGCTGCATCTGCTATTCTCTCCTTTCTCTTCCGGTTTCGTTACCTTATCTAACTTGCTCCCATGGCTTTTTCTCTCTCCATCTGAATTTCATTCTCTTATAAAGGACATCAGTAAGAGGATTAAGACCCACTCTGGCCCATGCCCCAAGAGAAGTAACATAATCAAAAGATCCTACTTACAATAATAGGTTTACACCTACAGGAAAGGATTAACTTTAAGAACTTAATTTCTGGGGTCCATTCAGCTTCAAACCATCAAAGGCACCAATATTATATTGAATTTCCCCGTTACATAATCCATTTATGCATTCCTTTACCCTCAGCTACTATTCCTCCCTTTCTTCATTTGTCGTTAATTTTACCCAAACTTTTCCACCTCTGGAAGGTGTGTTAAGTTTAGCCACTGTGCAGCAACAATACCAGCTTAGCAATTGCCTCCCCCTCAGTCTGTTCCTGTTCATACAGAGTAGGGCTAAATAGATTTTAAAAAACTAGTGGACTATCTCTACCACTAGGCAGTATAGCTGCATTCATCGTCCATCCCAATTTTGCCAGATGGGGTCAGGCCCTTAGGAATTCTGACATAAAAATTTAAAGGTATAATTACTGTTACTTGCTTAGGGCTCATCCCTGCTTCTGGTACCCACTGTTGCAGCCCTGGTCCTGTGACCACTATATCAGAAAAAAGGAAAGTTGAAGTGATGTTTAGAAGAATTGTATAATCATACCAGCATCCTCCCCAACCCTTTTTCCCAGATACCCCAGAAAAAACAGGAGAATCTATTGAATGGGGACCTTCTCTTCCCCCTGCCCCCCGATGTTGAATGATCACAAACCCATTGGCATGTAAGCTAACCCTTCATGTCTTTATCTCTCCTGGCCCCCTCCCCCCAAAAAAGAGCCATTACTCTCCAGTTGGTATGCTACATGATGTGTCCATTTGATGTGATATTTCTTTGTCCATTGGTAGACACTATGGGTTGTAAAGTGTATTCCTTGGTGGGAAGAAGTATAGCCCATTGGTCCAAATTGGTACTATAGCTTCTGTCTCAGTGCTTTTATACTATTTTGAACATTTGCATCTACCACTGGGTATGCAAAGCCCAGTCCAGAGTGTTTATTCCTGTCAGGACCCATTTATAGCCTCTTGGAGCTACTAGCATCTTTCTGATGCAGTTTACTTGCCACTCTATGCAGGGCTTTCCCTCTGGGGAATCTGCCCCACAGCTATCTTCAGTCTCTGTCTCTCTTGCTGGCAGTCAGAGCAGTACTTGTTGGCATTTTGTGCTTCAGAAGGTACAAGAGGAATTCGTCTAGACTAGGCCAATCTCTGCATTGCTGCAGCTCCCCCTCCCCCATGTCCACTCATTTCATAGACTCAGGTGGCCACTTCACTCCCAATTCCAGGACTGGAAGGGGGTTCCTCTGATGGGCATCAATATATTCCACTTTAATGTGCCCTTTAAATTCCCATAATGATTTCCATAGGGTTGCATTCCATATGGGCATCCTTTTAATAGTCCAGTTTTCCATTGCCCATCTGCCTGACAATATGGTCAGGCCATTAACCATTGCCCATGAGTTGGAAAAAAAACAAACATTTGTGCTGATTTTTTTTGCCTTCTTCAGTCAGAGTGGCAGCCCACTCCCCAATAGATTGTTTCTCTAACCCAAAACATTAGGGGTATTTCAGGTTTCAAGATTATTTTGTATCCTTCTGTTCTAGGGACATTTCAGTGTCCAATAGCAAGATAGTAATTGCCTCTCAAGTGTAAATTTTCTGGTCCAAAATCCCCTGGGTGGCACTCACAGTCTTGCCGTAAGCCCCAGTCTGCTGTTCACACAGGAATATTGTACAAAGAATTTGTTGATACCAGGACTCCAGCTTCTAAAGTGTCACTAATTAAAGTGGCAATCTCTTTTTCCCCACCAGGTATTCTGTACTGTTTCAAATTAGCAACCTGTGGACTCTGTCAATCAGTATTGGCTGAAGAACAATTTTACATGCCTTCTATTTTACAATCCTAAGTAGAGGAAGTACTCCCCAATCAGACATAATATCCACTTCCATAATACAAACAGGTAAAGAAGACACAGCCGCTTCACATAGTCTGTTCAAACATTCCAGTTTTCATACAAACTTCCACCTTAATCTCATCAACCATTGCATCCCCATTATCCCCCTAATCTAACTCTAGCCCCTATTAGGACTTCACCAACAGGTTTTGGAATCACTGCATTGGACTCCCCGTGTCAAGGAGTCCCAGAAAACTCTCTTTTCCAACCCCTGGCCATTTTATCTACACATATGCATATGGCCTTGGGTCAGGGTCAGGTCAAGGAACCCTGGCCCTTTCATCATCCCCAGTCTCATATCCCCTCAGTTCTTCTACTTGGTCAGCTCCTGTTCTCAGCAGAAGATATCAACTCCTCACTGTGCCCTTCCCTGACCCTTTAGACCAGGGGTTCTTAACCAGGGATCTACAGAAAGATTTCAGGGGGTCCGTGAGCTTGAATTGAGAAAAATCAACTTATTATCTTTATTTTCTCTGACCTCCAGTGTTTAATGTCATAAAACTATCTGCTGCTACATTCTGAGAAGAGGTCTGTGGTTTTTACCTGACTGGCAAAGGGGTCCGTGGAACAAAAAAGGTTAAGAACCCCTGCTTTAGACTAAGTTAAGTTCCCTATCCGGTGCTTCCTTGACAGCCTGTGGCAGGTTGTATTTTCTGAAGATGGCCACAACAATATCTCCTATCCCACATATTCTTCTTACAGTATGACCTGTCAAGTGGTGGAGTGTGTGCCTCTTCCCCTTGAACTTTTGCAGGTCTTTGTGATTACCATGACCAAATATGGTGGACAGAAGTTTCACAATGGGACTTCCAAAGCTAGACCATAAGGTTAGATTATAAAAATGGCATGTACTTCCATTGGATTGCTTGTTCTTAGCACTAAGCCACCTTAGTGGGAAGAAGCCCAAACTAGCTCATACAGAGAGACCACATGGAGAGGCCATGTGTTCCAGGGCTCTCTTCAGCGTTTCTTGTAAGGCAGGTCTAGTAATAACAAACTCAACTCAGCTTTTGTTTATCCAGGAATGTCTTAATTTCTCCCTCATTTTTTGAAAGACAATTTTGCTGGATATAGAATTCTTGGTTGACAGGGTATTTTTCTTTCAGCATTTCAAATATGTCATCTTACTGCCTTTTGACCTGCAGGGTTCTGAGGAGAAATTGTCTGTTAATCTTATTGAGGAGCTTTTCTACCTGATGAGTCAGTTCTCTCTTCCTACTTTCAAGATTATCTGTTTGTCTTTGGCATTCAACTGTTTTACTATAACATGTCTCAATGTGGATCTCTTTGAGTTTATCCTATTTGGAGTTTGATGAGCATCATGGGTGTGTATATTCGTGTCTTTAATCAAATACTGACTTCCATTAATTATTTCTTCAGATATTCTTTATTTCCCTTTCTCTTTTCTCCTGCAACTCCAATAATGCATGTGTTGATATGTGTCCCAAAGGTTTCTTAGGTTCTGTTCACTTTTCTTCATTTTTCGTTTCTGCTCCTCTGACTGGAAAATTTTAATTGTCCTTGAACTAGTAATTCAAGTTGGCTGGTAATTTCTCTGCTTGCTGAATTCTGCTGTTGAACCCCTTTAGTGAGTTTTCCATTTCAGTTGCATTTTCAGCTCCTAGATTTGTTGGTTTCTTTTTTTCTATGTTTTTGTTGAAATTCTTAGTTTTGTTCCTATGTCACTTTCCTGATTTCCTTTAGTTGTCTATGTTTTCCTTTATCTTTTTGAACTTAGGACAGATGATTTAATGTCTTTCTTGAGTAATTCCAATGTCTGGGCTTCCTCAGGAATGTTTTTGTTGCATTATTTTGTTCCTTTGAGTAGGCCATCTTTTCTTCCATCTTTATATGCCTTGTTATATACATTTGAATATTTTCATGTGCTAACTCTAGAAGTCAAGTTCTCTCCCTTCCCCAAAGTTTTTTCCTTTTTTTTTTTTTTTTAATTATTGAAGGCTGTATCTGCTTGTTTGTTTAGTGATTTTTCTCAACTATTTTTGCAGACTCTTTTCCTTGTCATGAGTAGTCACTGAAGTCTCTCTTCCTTTAGTTGTATTTTGTTGGTGTTATGACAGATTTCCTTGATGCCAGGAGCTAAAATACATATACATACTTACACACATATATACATACATTAATATAGACACACACATACATACACAAACACCTCTTCCAGACTTTTGAGATTTGCTCTGTTCTGGGCTCTCTTTCAGCACTGAACCTAGAGATTCAGCCTGAGTTGAAAACTTATGGTCTTCTCAGATTTTTTCTGAGCATGGGACTTGCCCTGGGCATGTGTGTGGCTTTCCAAATTTCCCTGTATACATGGGTACTCCCGAATGCCCCACTTTCCCATGAAAACTCTACATAGCTTTTCATCCTGGGCCCTAGGCACTTGATTGTGTGTCTCAACTGTAATCTTTCATCCATGGCAGCTGCAGTGTGATCATTCCCTTACAGTGTTTTCACAGTCGTGCCTACTACTTCTCTACTCTAAAGAGTTCTGGGATAGGACTGTAACAGATACAAGAACCTTGGGTCAGTCCTTCAGGTAGCCACCATATGGGTTGGAACAGACATACATAAACCATAATTTGTGAATATGTTATGCTCTGCTCCCTCCAGATCAGGGACACACATTGGGAGTGCATACTGATGTCATACAGACTGCTGCACCAAGCCAGGGGAAGAGAGCCAGGGGAAGAGCTAGTAAAAGTGCCATGAGACTTTTATGCCATTTTTAATTTGTTTTTTCCTTGGTTCATCATTCACTTGGTTGCTGTAAACCTTCGGCTCTTTCAGAATTCTGAGAAATTTGGTTCTGACAGTTTCTGCCTGTTTTTTGATATTCTGTGGCCGGATAAAATTTTGGAGTTTCCTATTCCACCATCTTACTGACATCAGTCCATTCTTTTTATTAAACAGTCAATTACCTTTTAAAGAGGTTTAAATAAGAAAAAATCTTAATATATTTACCCTTTTCCAATGCTCTTAATTCCTTAGTGTAGGTTCAGTTCAGACTTCCATCTGGTATCATTTTCCTCCTGCCTGATTTCCTTTCAACTTTTGTACGTCTGAAGCATCTTTATGTCACTTTGTCAAAAAATGTTTTTGGGGAAGCGGGTGTGGCTCAATGGATAGAGCTCCCGTTCACCATATGGGAGGCCCCGGGTTCGCTTACCGGGGCCTCCTTGTGAGGGCAGGCTGGCCGGTAGGCTGATGCAGCAGGACCTCACAGCAGGAAGCGGGTGTGGCTCAATTGATAGAGCCCCCGTTTACCATGCAGGAGGCCCCGGACCTCACAGCAAGGGGGAGATAAGCAGACACGGAAGAAACACACAGCGAATGGACACAGTAAAACATAAGCAGCAAGGGGGGGATAAATAAATAAATAAATAATTCTTTAAAAAAAAAAAAATGTTTTTGCAGGAAATCAAATTCTAGATTCTCAGGGTTTTTTTTCTTTCAGTACTTTAAAGTACTTGCATTGTTTCCAATAAGAAATTTGATATCATCTTTATCTTTATTTCTCTGTAACATGTCTTTTTTTCTCTCTGCTGCTTTTAAGATTTTATTTTTATCACTGGATTCAAGCAAGTTGATTATGATGTGCCTTCATGTAGCTTTCTTCATATTTCTTGTGCCTAGGTTGAGCTTCAGATCTGTGGGTTTATTTTTTCATTATGTTTGGAAACTTTTTTGCCATTATTTTTTTCTAATATTTTCTCTGTTTCCCCCCTTCAGGGACTCCAATTACCTATGTTTTAGGACACTTGAAATTATCTTACAACTTATTGCTGTTCTTTTTGGTTTTATGGATTCTTTACTCTGTGATTTTCATTTTGGATAGTTCCTGTTGCTACATTTTCAAGGCCATTAAGCTTTCCTTCCATAAAGTCTAATTTGCTGATAATCCCATAAATGAATTTTTCATCTCATAAATTGTAATTTTCATCTTTATAAGTTTGATTTTGGTACTTTTGATATCTGCCATGTCTCTACTTTGCAAACATGAAATACAGTTATAATAATGGCTTCAGTGTTATTGTCTGCTAATTGTAATATGTGTCAGTTCTTGGTTGATTTTGATTGATTATTCTCCTCATTTTGGGTCATATTTTCCTGCTTCTTCATATGCCTGGTAATCTTTGTTTGGATGCCAGGCATTGTGAATTTTACCCTTTTGAATGCTGGATCTTTTTTATTTCTGTACATTTTCTCGAGGTTCGTTTTAGAATGAATTTAAGATACTTGGAAACAGTTTGATCCTTTCAGGTCTTGTTTTTATGACTTATTAGATGGGTCCAGAGCAGTCTTTAATGTAAGGCTTATTATTTCCCATTATTGAGGCAAACCTTCTTGAGTACTCTACCCAATGCCCTGTGAATGATAAGTATTTCCAGTTTGGCTGGTGGGAACAAGCACTATCCCTAGCCCTTTGTAGGTGCCAGGCCTTGTTCCTTCTAATCCTTTTGCATGGTTCTTTCTCTGGCTTTGGACAGTTTCCTCAGAAGCATGTACTAATCAGCACTGTATTTAGTAAATGAATGTATGAATAAATATAGTACCCTTGAGTAAGGGGGACCTCTTTAGATCCTGGGGATCTCTTTATGAAGCTCTCTCTTCTCTGGTATTCTGTCCTTTGAACTTTAGCTCCTTTGGTCTCCCTGAACTCTTAGCTTTATCTCCTCAATTCAGGAGTCTGCTGGGCTCTGCCTCAGTTCCCCCTTTCTGTGCTATAGTCTGGAAACTCTTGAGCCAGTAAGCTGTGGCGATCATGGAGCTCATCTTATGTTTCTTAACCCTTAATAATCATTGTCCTTTGTTGCCCAACGTGTAGTTTCTTGAAAACTGCTGTTTTGTGCATTTTGTCTTTTTGTTGTTGTTGTTGTAAGGTGGACAGGTAAATCTGGTCACTATTACTCCATCATGGTCAAAAGTGGAAGTCCTATCCCACAGATTTTGTTCTGTTGTATTTTCATTTTCATTCAGTTAAAAATATTTTCTAATGTCCTTCGGAAAAAAATATAAAAACAAAAAAATAATGTCCTTTGAGACTTGCCCTTTGATGGATTATTTAGAATTGTGTTGACTAATTCTCAAAGCTTTGGAGACCTTCTTTTAATCTTTTGTTAATGATTTCTAGTTTAATTTCATTATGGTCAGAGAACATTAATCATATGATTTCAATTCTTTTTAAATTTATTATGGTTTGTTTCATGACCCAGAATGTGGTCAAAATTGAACATCTTCACACTTTACAAATTCATTTTGCTATTTCACCATACCCCTTCTGTCACACTTGGAACTTCAGAGTCCCACTTCCTGCTTTCCACTTCATACTTCCCAGTTCACAAAAGTAATAACCTTACAACAGTATAATTCTATTTTATTACCCTCCCCAACCCTAACCCATCCTTTGGTGGTCACTGTCATATCTTTACTTTTATAGTTTTATAAACTCCACCCCACAGTGTTTCTATTACTCTTGTTTTAAACAATTCATTTTTTGTTTGATTTGGTTTTTGTTTTTTTTTTAGCTAATCATGAGAAGAAAACAGTCTTTATATTTACCCACTTATTTGCCATGATGGTTTTCATTCCTTCCTATAGTTCCAAGTTTCCATCTGATATCATCTCCTTTTGGTATAAAGGACATCCTTAAACATTTTTTATTGTGCAATTCTGTTGGCAGTAGAGTCTCATATTTGATTTGGACAGTATCTTTATTTCACCCTCATTTTTGAAGGATATTTTTTTGCTGAATATAGAATATCACGCTGACAGGTTTTCCTCCCAACATTTTTTTTTTTTTTAGGTTCAGGGGCCAGGGATTGAACCCCGGATCTCGTATATGGAAAGGTGGCACTCAACCACTGAGCCACATTGGCTCCCCTGAGTTGGTTTTTTTGTTTGTTTGCTTGTTGTTTTTTTTGTTTTTAGAAGGCACGGGGAACCGAACCTGGGACCTCCCATGTGGGAAGCAGGCACTCAACTGCTTGAGCCACATCCGCTACCCTCCTCCCAACATCTTAAAGACATGATTTATCTTCTAGCCTCCCTTATATCTGATAAGAAACCATAGTTAGCCTTTTATTTATGTAGTTTGTTCAAATTCATGGATCTTTATTTTTCATCACATTTGGGAATTTTTCAGCCATTATTTTAAAAATAATTTTCCACCCCAATCTCACTCTTTTCTTCTTATGGGTGTCAAATTACACTTATGGTAGACTATTTGATTTGCCTCATAAGCCTCTGAGGGTTGTTCATTATGGGATAATTTCTACACAACTGTCTTCAAATTCGCCAACATTCTTCTATTGTCTCCATCTACTGTTTATGCCCATCCAGTGAAATTTTCATTTCAGTTATTTGATTTTTCAGTTTAACTATTTCCATTTGCTTTTTCCTAATGGTTTCCATTTATCAGCAGAGATTCCCTATCTATTCACTCATTAAACCATATTTTCCTTTCTTTCAATATATTTATAATAGCATATTTAAAGTCTTTGTTGGCTAAGTTCAACAAGTGGACTATCTTGGGTTCACTTCTTTTTTGTTGTTGTTTTTTTGTGGTAAAAAAACTTCTATTTAGAATTAGCCAGCTGGACTCAGTTTAGATGATCCCAATTTTGTTGGCAACATCCAAAGCATCATAGTCAGGAGCCAGTCGAACGTATGCCTTCTTCTCTCCATCAGGCCTGATCAGGGTGTTGACCTTGGCCACATCAATGTCATACAGCTTTTTCACAGCTTGTTTCATTGACATCCACAATGAATAGCAGTGTGTTGTTGTCTTCAATCTTCTTCATGGTTGACTCAGTGGTCAGAGGGAACTTGATGATGGCATAGTGGTCAAGCTTGTTTCTCCTGGGGGTGTTTTTCTGAGGATATTTGGGCTGTCTCCTGAGACACAGCGTCTTAGGCGGCCCGAAGGTGGGTGATGTGCAGATATTTTTGTGTGTGTGGCTGTGGGCGCCTTTCAATACTGCCTTCTTGGCTTTCAAAGCTTTTGTTTTTGTTTCGGTTTTAGGAGGGGCAGGCGCTTCCTTCTTTGCTTTTGGCGCCATCTTCGTGAAAAGGCTTGGATTCACTTCTATGTACGGCTTTTTCCCTTGACTATAGGCCACATTTTCTTGTCTGTTTCTAATGATTTTTTAATTGAATATTAGGCATTGCGGACAATGCTTTCGATTCTATTATCTTTACCTGAAACATAGATTCTTGTTTTGGCAAGTAAAAGAAGTACTGGCTTATGACCTTACATTTCTAATGGTTAGTTTTATGCTTTGTTTTTACAGTTCAGTTGGGAGCCCAAAGCACTTCCCCCAAACACTCTAACAAGGTGGGACTCAGCCTCCAGTCTCTCCCTTGTTAATAGCATCATAACTTGACTTTAAACTTTATTAGGGCAGATCTTACTTTAGGCTAAAGTCCTTCTTCCAAGTTGTAGCCTTTCAGGTATCCCAACTGGATGCCAAAGATGTTAAGGAAGTGTTTACCATTATCTTTCCACTTTAACAGGGCCGGAACTCCCCTGGCACTGCTTTTCCTCCAGGACTGCTGTACCTTTACCTGTTCTAATTTTAACCCCATAGCAGCTGCAATCTGGTAAGCCTCAGGTGGTCTCATCCTGTGCATATGTAGTTGAGCCTTGAGCCACAGATTTGTGGGGGGGCTCCCACATAGACTTCTGTGACTCCTCTCTGCATAGCTCCCTTCTTTCCCCTGATACACTCCAAGGTATCTAGCCATTTCAGCTGTCATAAAGTCTGGTCTCTGTTTCCTGCACCCAGTAGGATCTCCCTGCTATGCTCAGACTCTAGCTCACGGTTGGGAAACTGTTCCCAGGTAGAGGAGCTAAGTGATTGTGGGGCTCACTTCATGAGTTTCCTTCCTCTCAGGGATCACACACTCTTGTACATACTATTGTCCTCTGCCTGAAAGCCAGTTGCCTCATAAATCAGGACCACTTTTATATTTGTTTATGGTGGGAGGCCTAGTCTGGTACCAATTACTCGATCCTGGCTGGAATGTTTGTTTATTTTCAACTGATTTATAGTATTTTTATATGAATGATACCACTAATCATCTATTCTTGTACCATTAGACATTTAGGTGTGTTCAATGTGTCAATAATATAAATTATGCTTCAGTGACTATCTTTGCACCAAGAAATGGAATTGCAGGATTATAAGAGACATATTTCTTCAATCTTATTAGATATTGCCAAGTTGCTCTCCAAATTGTACTGTTTTACATATCCACAAACAGTGTATGAGCTCCTTTTGCTTTGTATCTTTGCCAACACTTGATCTTTTTCTTTCTTTCTTTTTTTTTTTGTGTGTAGAACGTTTATTTTTTCCACAAAACACTCAAAGTTTAGGTGAGTGGGAAATAATTTTAATCAAAGAATTGTACATTTTCTTCCAATGAATCCTGCTTTGTATTAGGAAATGACATTGTGTCATTTACTACAAGTAAAATATTACAAAATATTTACAAGAAAATATTTAAAATAACTCAAACACAAAAGCTAAGATGGGTGCGAATATTCTTGCTGCCCTGATTTTGTGATAATCAGGGTAGGCTAAACATTTGCTATATTAGAAACTATGCATGTGTCCCCAGACCTAGTTTTTCTCCCTAGGTCTGGTTTTTGGAATGCTGGTGATAAACCAAGCCTGATTTATTATATGACCATCCTGTATGAGAAATGACTATAACTCTAGGTATCTTTGGCCAACCTTAAGAGATATAGCAGGGGGCCAGATGCGGCTCAAATTGTTGGGCGTCCATTACCCATATGGAGGGACCTGGGTTTGGTCCCCAGGACCTCCTGGTAAAAATTTAAAAAAAGAAGAATATAGAAGGCACATGGGCCACCAGGGCACGTGCACGGGTGCACCGTTAGGCCCTGCCGAGCCATGCAGCAAGATGATGATGTAACAGGAGAGTGACATAAGGGAGAGCCAAGACGAGATGCGCTGAAAAAACAGGAATTAAGGTGGCGCAGGTGGTAGGATGCCTCTCTCCCACATAGGAGGTTCTGAGGATCGAATCCTGGTAAAGACAGGAGAAGGATGAGAAGAGAGGGCAGGAAACAGACAAAGAGAATTGCCCAGTGAATGGCCACAAAAACAGCAAGAACGGGGGGCGGGGAGGTAAAAATGGATAAAAGTAAATAAATACATTTAAAAAAATAATAGGGTGAGTTGGGGGGAAAATACAGCAAATGTAAGGTATGGGCTATAGTTAGTACTGTAATAATATTTTGACAATATTCTTTCATAATTTCTACCAAGTGTTTTACAACAATGCAAGGTATTGGTGGCGGAGTGATGTATGGGAGCTCTGTATGATGTTATGCATGTTTGTTTTGTAAGTTCACAACTTTCACTATACACTTACTGTTTATGTATGTTCATGAATGAATAATATACTTCAATAAAATTAAAAAAAATAAATGATATTTAAAAGCAAAAAAGAAAAAAAAAAGCTAAGATGGGGTGAAACAAACCATTTCCTCAGAATTCTCTACTCCAGTACCCACAGCACACAAGAGAGAAGAGTGAAAACAAATAAGTAACTTAGATCCCCCTGGTCACACATTTCAGAAGAACTGGATAAGGAGAAGAAATGGTGATATGTTAACAGCACTGCTTCAATAATCAGTCTATTCTGAATGAAATACCCTCTCTTTTATACAGTAAATTCTGACCAAGGCTAAACTTTAGGATATTCTTTGCACTGGAATTAGAAAACACCCTGACAGTGAAAGTAGCACTTTCATCTATCCTTAATAAGAGCCCCTTTTTTCAATGAACCACTGATGAACAGAAGCCTGTAATGGCATTAAAATCTGTCACAGTAAAATTAAGAGAAAAAAAAAGCTGTCACAGTAGCCCTTCCATCTCTTTCATGCAAGTTTCATACACATCATCCTTGTTTGCACTGAGACAAGAACAGAAGGACTAGATTTGAGGGCTGCTTTGGCAAGAGGCACAGCAGAATCATCCTCTGACTTTCTTTGGGGAGTAGCAGTAGCTCCTTTTTTCTCTCAACAAGTTCAAGTGGAGGCACCAAAGGTGGGCACATCATGCCAGGATGAGGTGGACGGATACCTGGAGATGTGGAGGGAGGTAGCCTTGGTGGAGGTCTCTGAGGAGGAGGTCCAGGAGGCAGACCTGGAGGTGGACCTGGGGGAGGTCCAAGGGGTTGGCCTGGTGGTGGTTCTGGAGGTAAAAGTCGGGGTAAAGGCCCTTGGAGTCCTGGCATTCCAGGTGGTCTCAGGAATGGAGGAGCTCCTAGAGGTAGCCTAGGAGAAAGGCCTGTAGGTAGTCCAGGTGGCTTATAAAGGTGTTGCAGGTGGTGGTCCAAGAGGAGGTGGTCCTGGCATGGGAGGTGATTGTATCTGAGAAGGAGGAACAGACTGTGGAGGAGCTTGCTGCTGTGAAGAAGCTGTAGATGTGCCACCAGAAAGAGATTCTTCTTTATGCTGTTTTTGTGATTGCTTTTCTGCTTCAGAATCATCTTCTTCATCATCCTCTGAAAATTCCTCTATTTCTCGTCTCTCCTTTAGGATTTCCTGACCTGCCATTCGAAGCATCAGGGCTTGAAGAGGAGTCAGTGCCTTCATATTCTTCTTTTTTCTCCTTGATTTTCCAGGCATATCTGCAAATCATACAGTCAGACCTGACTTTTTTTCCTTCATCCTAGTCTCATTATCATCATGGTACACAAAGTCATCCCCCTCACTTTCTTCATCTGATCTGTGTCACTGTCATCAGTGCTGTCATCATGCTTATCCTGATCCATGTCCTCACTGATGCTGGAAACATCGTCATGACCTCAATGAGCAAGTTCAGGACTATATAACATATCTTCATCTCTCCTACGAGTAGAAAAATCTAAGGCAAAGCCCACTTTATGGCCATACATCTGCAAGACTTGAGGAGAATGTTGAACAGGAGGTTTTCTGCCAGGGGACAAATGTGGAACACCATGTCCAAGAAGAGGAAGTATAGAAATTGCCTGAGTTGGAGGTCTGTATGCTAAAGTCTTCTCAAGGAGAGAAGGTGGCTGGGCACCAGGAAGTAGAATGTCCTGGATCAAGATGTTGGAAGGAGCATGAGGCATATCTGCAAAAGGAATACTTTCAAATTCCATGTGCTGAGCATTCTTAACAGCATCAAAATATTGGCTAAATTGAGCCCTCTTCTGTTAATATTCTACTTCTTTCTCATTTCTTTATAAATATCTGGATTCTCTTTTTTCATAGATTTATAGAATTCATTCAAAGGTTTCATACAGCTTTTTACATTTGTCTTTCAGCACCTTCTCATTTAACTGTGGCTGTTGTATGGGGTTAAACTCCATTTCATACAATTTCTCCATGTCCTGGCTAATCTGCTTGGGATCCTTCATCTTCAAAACTGCAGTATGGGGGGAAGATGGCGTTGGGCTAGGCAGGCAGGGCTCAACTCTCTCACAAAAACAACAGAGAAAGAGCCAAAAGTTGTCTGAGGGACCTGCTTTGGGGTCAGCAGACCAGGACAGTGCTACACAACTCCCAGGAGGGTGAGGGACAGAGAGACGAAGAACCCAAAACAACAAACATGAGTTACCAAACCCCCGCAGTGGCCAGGAAGGGCTCCCCTCCCCCAACCCCAAGATATTAAGCTGGGGTAAAACCCCTGGCTCATTGCAACTGAGAGGGGAACAGACATCTTCCTCCCTGTCAGCTGTTAGAAGGGAAAAGGGAAGGGGAGTCGGGGGGCTTTTCTAAAGTGAATTCAACCAGCAATGCCTGCTTTGAATCTCTGGCCAGACCAAAACACAGGACAGCCGAGACTGAAACACCTCCATGGAAAGGTGTGATGACAAGCACCATCTGCTGCCCGGTCTGGAAATTGCATGAATAAAAACTGCTTTTCGTTCTGTCTGTTCCCTAACTCCTGGGAGAAAATCTGTGCCCCATTAGTAAGTTCCTGGCCCAATTTTGATAACTTAAGCTGGGCAATTTTAAAGACTTAGAATAAGTTGAACCAAATATCATAGAAGAGCTGTGGGGGG
>JAQZBX010041227.1:0-22426 GCA_029593785.1 Cabassous unicinctus
AAAACTTAACTACCCTATCTTTTAATGATGAACAAAATAAAATGTATGTCTGCTAGATTTTCTCACAGCATTAACTTTCCTCTCTACTCATGACCATGCAAGTTCTGACATGTGCTGAAATAATTATATGCTGTGAAGCATCCTCAAATTTTGTTCATGCTCAGCCAAATTCATATCTTCTCCCACACCTCTTAGTAGGTGTGGAGCCAGTGCCTGAAGAAATCTGAAGAAAGATTGCACTCATTAGTCCCTTCAAAGTAACTTTCTTTCCTGTACTGGGCAATCTCCAAAGTCACCGGGAACTTTGGTTAAAATAAACATCAAAGGAAATTTTGAAATGAAAGGAGGAACAATACAAATAATGGTAAGCACTGTATTGCCATTATCCCATATAATCCTCCAAATGAACCTATGAGGTCGTCGTTGTTATATCCATTTCACAGATGTGAAAACAGAGGTGCAGAATAATTACATGACTTGCCCCAGATAAAATAGATAGGTATCATAGAGAGGAATTTAAATCCAGGTGTGGCTGACTCCAAAGTCTGTTTCCTTAGCCTCTTCCATGAGTGAGGAAGTGAGTAGAGTATAAGGAGATGGGAATATTTTTGCCAGGTTTTCCCAAGTGGGTGCTTGCTTCCCACAGCCCAGATTTGGCATTCTATTCTGGATGTTTCTTTAAAATAATGTCTTAATGAGGTATTACTCTGGTTAGTGATGACGAAGAGGATGATAATAGTGATGCCTTCCCATCCCTTCCCCTTGTCCAGAGTTTCCTGGGCACCTTGGTGATATTTTTTTGCTTGTCACTTGCCACAATACATTTTCACTTGTTACTGGTCTATAAACTCCTTGAGAGCAAGGACCATGATTTTATTTCCTTTCTTTCTTCCATCTTTCCTTTCTTCCTTTTTTCCCTTCCTACTTCTCCTTGTCCTTTCTTCCCTTCCCTTTTTTTCTGCTAAGACGTTTAATCAAAATCTATGACAGGCACTCAACTCCTGAGCCAATGGCTTTTTAGTGTCAATCCCGATCCCAAACTTTATTGTCCTTTTTGTTCCTCTAAAAGGTGCCTTGGATAATTGCTTCCATGTTGGTTAACATATCACCCATTGCCCTCTCCTGTGGATGTTTTCTTTGAATATTTTAGAGTCTTTTATGTCTGGAGTATCATTTGATAGAATTGGTGTTCCTTGTTTTTCTTGTATTTCATAGGTAAGATCTGTGTAATCTTCATGTGCGTGAAAGTTTAATACTGTGGAAGAATGTGAGTCTGAGATTATCCTTGGGTCCAAGTCATTGGGAGGCTTTAGCCCTGAGGGGGCTTCCAGGTGCTGCCTGCTTGGTGCTGTGTGTTAATTTGCTGGGAGGACCTACAGGAGGAAGATACCATCACCAGAGGAACCCTCAGAGGCCAAACATCTCCACATTATGCCTACTAATCATAATAGTGGTCCCCATTATTCACTACTTGAAAGGTGTGGTTATCATAACGGGTGTTGAATTAGGGGAAGTTTGTAAATAATGTTATAATATGGAGAAGAGTTCAACTTATAAAAACTACTATGAAAGCTGTTCCTGTGAGCGAAGAGATGACTTATCTAGCTTACAACTCCATTGAGTATTATCAATCAACTTTCCTAGACCACATTTTCCTGACAAACATAAGGAGGCCAAAAGCAGTTGGAATGTAGATATAATGGGGGAGGGGTCTTAAGGTTCCGCTAGTATTTACACAGTCATTCATTTAAAGGAATTAAACAAGAAATTACAATACAGGATGATTTGTACTATGCTAAGGATAAGCAAGGGGTTCAGTATGTGTCTATGGGATGGGCATGCAACTTTCTGGGGGGCGGGGGTTCTGGAAGAGGTGACATCTAAGTGAAGTTTTGAAGGTACTGTAGGGATTAGACAGGTGAAGGAAGAGGAATATGGCTGAGAAACATGTACCAGACTTTGAAAAGGAGTTATTGAGAGTTTAAAATGGTCCAGAGAATCAAGTAAAACAAAGAATGAAATGAGGCCTCTAGATTTGGCAATAGAGTTTGTAATGATTTAGGGAAGGTATTCTCAATGGATTTGAGGAGGTAGAAGACACGATAATGTTTGAGGAGTACATGGCAAGTCAGTAAGTGGAGACTGTAAACTGAAATTTTAGCTATTAAATTGGTGATAATGATAGAATAGTAAACGTTTTTAAGGAGTTTTAAAATTTATTTTTCTTGCAAACTTTTTTTTTTTTTTTTTTTGAGGTACCGGGCCCGGGGATTGAACCCAGGACCTTGTATGTGGGAAGCTGTCACTCAACGACTGAGCTACATCTGCTTCCCACTCTTGCAAACTTTTTATTGAAGTATAACATATATGTAGCAAAATGCATAGATTTTAAATGTGAAGCATGAAGATTTGTAAAATTTGTGCAACAGCTCTCCAGATCAAGACAGGGAAATTTCAGCTCTCCAGAGGCGTTTCTCACGCCCCCTCTCAGTCTTCCCCATGACCCCAAACATTCTTCTAGCACCATAGATTAGTTTGCCTGTTTCTAAATTTTATAAAAGTGGATTCATACAGTATATACTTATTGTTTCTGGTGTTTTCACTCAATATCATATCTGTGAGATTCATCCATGTTTTTCCATATAACCCTGTTGTTTAGTGTTCCATTTTATGACTACATCACAATTTATTTATTTAATCTACTGTTGATGGACATTTGGGTTGTTTTCCTTTTTATTTGCTATTAAAAATAATGTTGCCATGAAAATCACTATATATGTCCTTTGGCATACATGGGCATGCATTTCTGCTGGGCATATACGTAGGAGAACAATGACTGGATTAGAGAGTATGAGTGTAGTCTGCTTTAATGGTTACTACCAACAGGTTTTCCCAAGAGGTTGAACCAATTTAAATTCTCACCAGCAATGTTTGAAAGTTCCATTTTCTCTATATCATCACTAACACTTGCATTGTCTTCTCATTAAAAAAAAATTTTTTTTAAGCCATTTTGGTGGAGATGTAGTGATACCTCATTATGGATTTGCTTTGCATATTCTGGATTACTAATGATATGATGCACTTTTTGAGATGCTTATTGATCTTTATAAAATATATCTTTTTAAAGCACCTCTTCAAGGCTTTTGCCCAAATTTTAAAAATTGGGTTATTTGTCTTTCTTTCCTTTTAATTGTTTTGTAGAAGTTCTCTTTTTACAATGGGGGAGACTTGACTACAGGCAACTATTGATCAGAAAATTGAGGGATGCACACATTCTATCATGTGTCTTAACTCACTTAAGTAGTAAGGGGCAGAGCTGGGATTTGAAGATGGGCAGTTTCCTGCTAGAACCCTTGTGTTTAACCACTCTGTTACATGACATTATGGGAAAACTGATAGAATAATTTCCCAGAGAGGGAATGCCTGGAAGTATAGGAGGTGGTGATCAGAAGGCAGGCTATTTGAATATGATTTCTGTTTTAGAATAGTCTTGATAATGACAAGGTCCAAGGTGTGGTCATGAGCATTGGTGATTAAAGTAGGGGTGAGTGGCTTGGGTGAAGATGAAACTCATTGGAATTGAGGAACTCAAGAAATTGAGATACTAGGTTGTTAAATGAGTTGTGCACAGGGAAACTAAGACACTAGGCATTGAGAGGAGTTGGGGTTGGAGAGGAAGACTATGCATTTCCCTAAATGCAGGAAGTGACTATGACTTTATAAGGGGAGGAAAGCAG
Organism: Cabassous unicinctus; assembly: GCA_029593785.1. Taxonomy (NCBI): domain Eukaryota; kingdom Metazoa; phylum Chordata; class Mammalia; order Cingulata; family Chlamyphoridae; genus Cabassous; species Cabassous unicinctus. Next base: position 3,738 of record JAQZBX010041227.1, read on the forward strand.
AGGAAAGAAGAGGACAAATCAAGTGGATGATACAAAATGCAAAGACAGGATTTTTACTGAGGGTGGAAGAATAAAGTACTGGAGGTAGTGCTTATACTTTTGAGGTTGTTTAGCACAATTTATGGTATATAAAAGGTTGCCAACAAATGTTTGTAGAAGTAAATTAAGAAGAAAGGGGAGGGAGGAAGAAGCCACAAGTGATACCAGGAGGAGAAAGTCCTAGTGGAGGAAAGACTGGAATCAGTGGCAGACTAATTTTAGAGAACAGATAAAAGGGCAGTCCTTTTGTTAATAATTTCCTCCCGACTCTTGTTTATTGCCTTTTAGTGCTGTTTAAACAGAGATTAGAGAGTGCAAAGGTATCTTTTCACATCAGAGCAGATCTTGGACTGAAGCAAATCTTATCAGCATCTTCTAAACTTGGGACCTAATCTTATTAAGGACATGACAACCATCAACAGCCACAGCAATGAACACATCAAGTTCCAGGTACTGTTCCGAGTGCCTGACATATTTTAACTCACTGAAAATCTCCCCAGGGATGATTCAAAGCCATTCGGTTCACAAATTGACGTGGTAAAAACAAAAGAAATATATTTTCCTGTTGGTCGGAGGTCCTCAGTTTTTTTTTTTTCAACCATGACACATGGGATGTTTACAGGTGTAATGCACTCTCATGGAAATTTTGATAGAAAGTCAGGAGAAGTAAGTAAAAACTTATTTTGCATTTCAAATAGCTGCCCATAAAGGTTCTTCCATGGATGACAGAGTTGGGTGGAGGTGCTGTTTTCAATGACCTTCTGGTTACTTTTGCTATCACCCATTTCTCTCTCACTCCAGAAAGTTGAGATGTGACTAAGGAAGATTGATGTTACTATAGGAATGACTTTGAATTTGGTCTAATTCATAAAAAGCAAATGAACTGTTTGTAAATTTTGGTGCTTTAGCTATTAGTAGAAACATCACTCCACAGCCAATTGTAAGTCATCCGTGTATCACACACAGGCCAGGCTGAGAATGTTTGCCCTAAAACATGAACATACAACATTTCTGTTTGCAGGTACTTCCTCTGATGGGGGTAGAGCAGGTATTTTAAAACACCATCCTCACATTCTTTGAGGCATTCAGCTATGTGGCTCTCATTTTTGTTTTCTCTCTGTAAAAGTAATTCAACATATGGAAGATGAAGTGAATAGATGGCAGATTTCATGGCTTTCTTGTCCATTTTCCTGTGAAAATAAACTACTTTTTTCCAACTCCATCCCTGTCAGACTCCAAAACCTGTGCTGTTTTCATTGCTCTGTGCTGCTTTCTCAGATATCGTTTCTCTTGTTGAGAAGGTTTTTCAATCTCTTTCTCAATATCCAGTTATGATGAGGGGTACTGGAGGGCACTGGAGCAGAGGGTGGGGCAGGGTGTGGAATGGGGATTTAGGGCAGTATATCGCCTGCTTGTTGCCTCTGATGGGGACCGTGGGTTCAGCTTCTCTTCGCGGCCTGTCTTCTCACCAAGCAGGACACCTGGCAGGCTGATTCTTCCTGCTCCTCTGTCTTAATCAAATAGTGAATCAAATGGGGATGTTAATGTAAACATGGGTTTTCTTATTTCATTTCAGCCCTGGAGGTGTCTCTTGGCAACGCAGGGTCCTGGAGCCCTGATGGACTGAAAAACTAATGTTTATACACCATCCTTTCCTCTAGAATGGCATAATGGAGTGGAGATTTTCTGTTATCAGTTCACAAAGTAGAAGCCCTTTCCCTTATTTAGTCTCTCAAATGATTTGCATCTAGAATGGAAATTTCTTCAAGGACCATAACCAGAAACCAAAGTTTTTCTTTCTTTCTTTCCCTCCTTCCTCCCTTCCTCCCTCCCTCCTACCCTCTACTTCCCTCCCTCCCTTCCTTCCTTCCTTCCTTCTTTCATAAATAGAATTATTTCTTCAAGTGGAATTTCATTTGTGGCATCAATATATTTAACTGCTCAAAACCAAACTGCTGAGGTGAGGGGCTTGGAGGCTAACGGCTAGATAGGCCTGTCCCTCCCTAACACTACACCCCCGCCCTAACAATAGTCCCTGAGAAATCAACATTGAACTCTGTGACCCAATGGAACACAGCTTGAGAACCACTCCTCTCATCTCTTCTGGCTATTTTTATAATGTGGACAACATTCTGGTATCAGCAGAATTGTCTTCATAGTTACCCCTGCAGATCCCTGATCTCCTTTAAAATGCAAATACACTTGTCAATAGGTTTGGACACAAGACGACTAGATGCCTACCAAAGGTCAGAATGACTAAAAATGTGTCATTATCTTAAGGCAATTTGACCCAACAACTCTTGGAGATAATGCCTCCACCCCCCAAAATATAGATTTTTTTTTTGTCCAAAACCCATATTTATTGCATGTCAAGTATGGGTTTATCACTGTGCCAGAAATTTCTGGAACTACAGAATTATTTGACACCTTCTTCTCAAGCACTGTTTTTCTTTCTTTCTTTCTTTTTTTAAAGATTTATTTATTTATTTTACTTTTATCCATTTTTAACAATCCGCCCCCACCCCATTTTTGCTGTCTTTTGTGTCCATTCACTGGGCAATTCTGTGTCTGCTTCCTGCTCTCTCTTCTCATCCTTCTCCTCCTGTCTTCACCGGGATTCGATCCTGGGAACCTCCAATACGGGAGAGAGGAGTCCTGCCACCAGCGCCACCTTAGTTCCTGGTTTTTCAGAGCATCTTGTCTTGGCTCTCCCTTTGTGTCCCTCTCCTCTTATGTCATCATTGCTGTGTGGCTCGGCAGGGCCTGGCATGCCTGCATGTGGGGCCTGGGGACTCAGCAGTGCGCGGGGCCTGGTGGCCCACACGCCTTCTATATTTTTCTTTTTATTTTACTGGGAGGTCCCAGGGATCGAACCCAGGTCCCTCCATATGGGAGACAGACGCCCAACCATTTGAGCCACATCTGCCCCCCAAGCACCGTTTTTCTAAAGGATCTTTGTGATGGCTCAATTAACACAGGGAATCTGAAAATTAAGAAAATATATAAAGAAAAAAATGTCACACATACACTCACCAATCTGTAAGAATTACTGATTATTTCCTTGTAGTTTTACCAGATAGATTTCTAGTGGTAGAACTTCAGGCAAGGAAGCATTTGAAGAAGACACTTAAGGTTAGGGGCCTTTCTGGTGTCTTTTAAACCCTATCACAGAGGAGGTTGTTTTCTTTTTTATACAAAGGGTGTTATAGCAGTTGACATTTATGAATCCTTCAAGTCAGTTCTTTGGGCTTCTCTACAACTGTAGTCTGCTCCATTCCTAATAATCCTCAGGGCTGCTATCTTTGGGTGTTTTATTAATAATCAGGCAATCATGAGTGCTCTCCTTAGGTGACAATTTCTACCATAATTGCATGATATCAATGTATGCTATCAATCATATATATATGTATATACTATGTATAAACACACTCAGAGTACAGACAATAAGTTCACCTAAATGGTTTCTCAGCCAATGTATTACAGAAATACATCAGATTTCCCTAAGGACCTTCTTTCCAGCATTCAAGAAGGAAAGTAGAATCTGTATACATACTCACATAGATGTATCCTATTCCACTACTCTCCACACACATGCATAAACATACATTGGCTAAATACTCCTTGCACACCCTATGCATGGAATCAATGAGATCTTTAAAATGAATGCCAACTTGTGATTGAAAAATTGAAAGACCATGGATATTGGCTTCTTCAGCAATTGATTTCCTATTAAACTTTGAGAAACTCACTTTACTCCTCTGGATCTCATTTCAAATGCATTCCAGCTACACTGAAAATATTAACGAGAGCCCCAGATTTTCCTCATTGAGTGAAAAGCTCTCTGAGGGTATGAGTGGACTCAAGATGTAATTGAATCCCTAGTTTGCGAGAGGATTTATAAGAGGGCTTGCTACATGTATACATTACACCCAGCTCACAGAAATGCGTTGTGAATTTATAATTTAGCTACAGATGCCCATGAAGCCAAGGGAGATGAAAGGTTAGATTAAAATTTAGCTTACTTCCATTGTCCCAGCGGTTGGGTATATCTAGGTTAAAGGACTCACATATCCACAATCACTTTAACCGCCTTTGGCCTTTTTCCCATTTTTTTTCCCTGCGTAACTATTATTTTTCCCCTTCTCCTCCTCCTCCTCCTCTTTTCCCTTCTCCTCCTTCTTCTTATGGAAGTCTGGGATTGTGGCGAGCCACTCAGTCTGCTCCTTACAATGGTAATAAGGATATCTAAGCCATGTCTCAGTCATTACACTAAAGATAGATGTCAGATTTCTTAGCAGCCCTTCTCTCCTATCCTTAAGGGGAAAGAGGAGGCCCTCTGGCAACTTCCTTTCTACACCACAGCAATTGCAAGGTTAACCCTTACCTCTCTTCTCCTTCTCCCTCATATTTTTAATAGCAAAGTATCAAATTACAGTCAACCATTGCCCTTTCAGGTGCATAAGGAGACCTACATCTATGCAGTGTGAAGGGTAATTTAGTTTTACAGACATTTCTTATTAATAGAATCCATCATAGACATTTTTCATCTCTGTATCTCTATTGCCAAGATTAAACCTTATTCACTACTCTGGAAATAGATAAATAATAGAACAGATTTTTAAAAAATCTTCAAAATTCTTTAACTCAATATGGATTTGAAAAACTTGGAGAGGCAGAGATAAGCAGCAAGAAACCCCAAAAGATAATATTTGTGGCTTTTTCAGATTGACAGGACACATAATTTATATTTATAACACCACTCTAGTCACCATAAAATACTAGATGTTATCATGAGATGAGCTCAAAAATGAATGAAACGAAAGTTCACAAGGAGAATGCACATGTGAAAATTCATTATTGTGTTCGAAAATAGTTTAATTATGGTATATTACATTTTATTAAAGACTCAATCTGGGGATATTGATGTGGAATTTCTTTCTTTAGTTTTTTATTTACTTCAGGAGGCCAAATGGAAGGATGGGAGATAATCTTTTATGTCTCTGTTCTGTAGTGAGCAGATTTGTCTGTTTTGCCAAGGAGGCCCTAAAGGGATAACATTACAGTAATATTGTGGGCACAGCAGGACTCTTTCTGGGATGGCTGCAGCCTGGCTCAACTGAGTCTCTTACAAGTTGGTGGGTTTACAGTCAATTCCAGCATCACTTACTGAGACCTGTTATGAGCATGACTAGAGTTGGACTTGAGATGAATTACGTTTGAATAAGATCAGACCTTTGTCAACAGGAAACTCACTATTTAATGTTCTATATACATGTCCAACTGTGACTTGGACTTGTAATAGAGGTATCAACAAAGAACCATGAAAACACTAGAAAGGGAGTGATAGAGAAAGCATTTTTGGTTTACCTGAAATGTTATAATACTACTTGGTCCTTCTCTAGTTTGAAGTATTTTCATAAGCTTTTAAGAGAAAGGTGCTATACAAAATTGAATTTATAGTATAGCTTAAAATAATTATATGGCACTTTTCCTTAGAGGTGGGAAATGCCACTGAATGTTCACTTGGGAGGGGAGAGATTAGGGTAAAAGAGAGGAATCTTTAGCTAGAGGTCTTTTCGTTGGCCCAAGACAATTTTTTTACTTCTTCTTTAGGCTTCAGGAAAAATGATTTTGAAGAGGATAACCAAACTGGGGCTAGCCTGTGTCATGTAGGGCCATTGGGCAAATCCCTTCATCTGCCCCACACTGGCTGCTTCTCCATCTCTGCCCTGTCAGCAAGAGGCCAGGAACGGCCACAGAAGCACAACCCGGTCCACATTTCCAGAATACCAGCTTCCGTTTTTCATAGCACAACTAATTTGGAAAATCTGACAATTTTCCAAACCGCATTTTCAATATGGGCTGAGGTGGAGACCATGTACATGTGAACAAAACTGCAAATGCATTTCAAATTCTACCTTTCAATATACACCTAAACAAATAAAGGGACTGGGAGATTTTTGGTTTTCTTTTTTTTTGTTTGTTTCCTTTTCTCTTGATATCCTCTACCAAGGCCTTTTCTTGTTAATTTTGTCAGCTCATTGTTACTTAAAGCTGACTTCCACAGAGATGTGTGTATTTGCAGGTCAGCTTCATCAAACATTCATTGTTCAATACTGTGACAGCTGGTAGCAGGCGTACATACTCTTTCCTTGTTTGGTTTTCTGATAAAACCTGTCAAGTACTGGTTGACTATAACTGAATTTGTCACCCACTCAGCAAGGCTATACCTCTCCTTACTATGAATTAAAACAATGAAACAATTCTAATCCCTGTCTGCCACCCCCTCCCAATTTGACAAGCAAATACAGGAAGAGCAGGTTTTAATCTGCTCCAACCACCAAGGTTCATTGTTGATGAGAAAGTTTCACCCATCTAAAAACGTGAGGATCACTTTTGTGAGACCACTGGCTCAGGAGATGGTGGAAGATGTAGGAAAGTCATGGCACAATAGAACTGGGTTTGTGTGCTGTCCAAACTGAGCATCTGAGGCCTGCCGATTTTGACAACAAATCATTCTAACCAGATGTTTGGTATCCTGTGGACCTTCTTATAGAAATTCTCAACCTTTCAGTCTAGTTTATTGGTATGGTAAGGGCAGGTGCCCAACAGAAAACTGAGAAAAATCGCTCTCTCTTATAGGATGTGCAACTACTAAACGTGAGAGCCTAGAATGAAGCTGGAGTTTGAATTTCACTTCTAGATGAAGCAAGGATATAAAATGTTTCAGTGAGGAAAGTCATACTTTTGCAGCTAAACTAGGAAGACCTATGAGCGTTCTCTCTGCATTATATAGAAACTACATCTTCAGCTAATGTCAGATTTCTTTAAGCATCAGTTTTTTTATTTCTCTCTCCATCTGTCTCTCACAACCCCGCCATCCCTCCCTCCCTCTCTCCCTTCCTTCCTTCTTTTCATATTTACACTAATTCATCAGTCTTTTAGTGTTGGTCTGTAGGATCAAGGCCTTTCTCTTTACTGTTATTTTTAATAAAAAGCTGAGGATCGGAGTTTCTCACCATCTTTCCATACCCATAAAGCATTTCTGTGATTTCCATTTTCTTTTCTTTAAAAAGAAGTCATTACTTAACTCAGTTTGCCAAGGATGGCTCCTGCAGGTATGTAAGTTTAGATCCCTCATTTAGTTTAGTTTTGAGGTTCTACTAATATTCTCTTTCTTGATCTAGGTGTGTTGTGTATTGAAATATTAATGCTCTTGAATCCCCAAAACATTGTAAACATGTTTGACCACAATTAAAATGTAAACAAATTGGGCAAAACATGTTCCTGTAACAAGTGATGACCAGCCATGGATGCAGCCACGTTATGGATTGGCTTGATGCCTGCCAGAGGGATACTCTCTTGATAAGGATGTTGGAGACAAGACCACTGAGGCACAAAAACCCAGTCGAGATGCCACTTGGGTGAGCATCATATTGAGGCAAACTGATGCCCTGACACCCAGAAGCTCTTGACTCCTTGTTCCGATGTCTGTGCTGTGAGGCTTCCAGCAGCACCATGACCTGCGCCAGTGGCTTTGGATCCTCCACTGATGCTGCTGACACCAGCCCTGAGACCTCTTGTAAAGGTACCCACCTGCCTTGTGTTGCAATGGACATTAGAGACTGGGGTATCCTCCACCTTTGATAAATGTGTTACATGCCCTTGACCTGGTTATTGCATATGGGTTGTAGTGAAAGCCCATGATTAATCAAGCAAATAAATTGCATTGCCCATCCAAACTACAGTTATGCTGAATCTGCTTTCCATTAGCTCAGGTCATTTTATGACCATTTTAGGATGAGGTACTGGTTTCAAGGTATGCTTACCTTGTGAAAATTAATTGAGCTGTACAATTATGGTTTGTGTGCACTTTTGTGTATATACATTTTACTTTAAAATAAAAAAAATCAGTTTAAATTACTATGTTAGTGGACAGACAAAACATTGTGGGTCAAAGCAGAAATCTGATGATACAGGATTTGAGATGTGCACTGAAATGGGACAGGATTTGGATAGACACGGAAGGAGGTAAAAACACTTAGGAGGGTGGGTGTGGCACTAGTAAAAGCTGTATTTGGGAGAAAATAAGGTGATCAGTGGGCTTAGCAGAGAAAGTGCAAGATGAAGATCATGGGCAAATAAGGAAGGGCAGTTTATATTAAATGAGTAACATTGAAGGATAGGTTAAATTAAGAAAAAACAAAAACAAAAACAAAACTCAAGCAAATTAAAAAAAACACAAAAAAACTTGCTCTCCACGCAGTATTTCTTAGTTCCTGAAGCTCACAAGAAAATATGTAATGGAAAAGCATTGCATCAACTGAACAAACATCAAATTTTTTGCCTGTTTTATTTCTTAGGCACAATTTTACTTTTGTAAGGAATTTGGCATTAATGAAGTTTGAAGTTCAAGTTTGTCCATTTATTATTTCACTCATATGAAAATTTTGTCTTGAAATAAAAATGAAATAAAAATTATTTTTATAATTGGTCAGTGTCAAAAATAATTTTAAATCATATTTATTGAGAAGTGAAAAATAAACAAAACAAAACAAAGGCAACAAATACCACTTGTTAGCTGACATCAAATTCTGAAAATAAATCTGGGAAGTTTTGTACATTTGAAAATGGGGGAGAGTTATATTGAAAAAAAATTTTCCCCCAACTTGATTAAAGCAAAATTCGCTTCCAGAGATACCATGTAACATAATCTGTATAGTCTTCAAAGAATTCAGAGCACTCAGAAATGGCTTGCAAGTTCCATGCTTTTGTCACACGAGACAGGTGATGCTCTGAATGCAGCACCATATTTGTATGAAAACTGCCACTTACTGGGAATATATTTGTAATAAAAAGGGCTTTTCCCACATGAAAGCACATCTTTAAAATCCCATTTCTCCCTAAACGTAGATGCACAGAGGGTCTCATATGTGCTCTTCACAGTTGAATTACTCTATATTGTATTTTCTCAAGAAAATCCCAGTTGCTCCTCTTCCCCTTCCTCCTTAAATTCCTGATATAATATTGTCCTCCAACAATTGGTTCTGAAACTCTGAACTGCCATCTGACTAATAGTGCGTGATCATCAAAATAGTTGTATCTTCAGAGGGAAAAATTCAAAGATTGATCATTATTCTAATATTAATGAAGACCAATAATGTGGCTAATTTCTCCTTGGTAGATACCATTTTCATTAAAAAATAATTTCTGTGTATCAATTTTCTGGATAATTAGATAATTCAAATGACTCCAAATGGTCATATCTGACTTTACACACTTCCTCACTTCTGGACGCATGTCTCCAACTGCTCGTTGACTATCTCCACAAATGTTAGCTGAAAGCTGACTGTATGCAGAGTGCTACACTAGCATTTATCTAAGATAACGCATAATAAATTATGATCCTTTTCCTTAAAGATCTTGCAACCCATTATGTAGCAGTAAAAATAATGCACAACAGAATATAAGAGCAATAGTAGAGTAGCAACTAATTATTGTTGGAGTCCACACTATGACTAATAAATAAATAACAGGATTTCAGGTGCTGAATGTGCAATGGAAAACAATGTAGCAGAGTAAGGGGGAGAGAAAGTGGTGAGATTGGTGAGGGTTTTGATGAGGTGGTCAGTTAAGTCTCTTTTGATAAGGTAATGTTTGAGCAGAACCTGTAAGAAGTCAGGGAGTACAAAATGTAGATATCTGTGGGAAGAGAATTCCAGGCAAAGGAAGCAGGTAGTCCGAGGACACTAAAGGAGCTCTATACATGATTTGTTATAATATATTTTTATTTATCTTACAAGGTGCTAAGCATTGTTCTAAGTGATTTATAAATACTGACTCATTTAATACTTAGTATAACCCAGGGTTTCTCAACTTTGTTACTATTGACATTTTGGGCAGGTAATTCTTTGCTGTGTGGGGTTGGTTTGTGCATTGTAGGATGTTAAACAAGACCCCTGGCCTCCACCCACTAGATACCAGTAGGACCTTCCCAGTTGTGACAACACAAACTGTCTAACAACATTGTCAAATGTCTCCTAGGAGAAAAATAGTCCCTGTTTGGGAAACACTGATATAACCCTATGGGATTGTTATTATCTGTAATTCCTAGATTAAAAACAACAACAACACATGGAGACAGTAAATAACCTCACCAAATAAGGCCCATAGCTAATAAGTGGAGCTGGGATTCAAAACCAAGTGTAATGGTTCCAGAATCCACATTGTTAACTGCTATAGCTGCCTATTTTCTAGGCATGTAAATAAAGTCTGAAGTGGCTGAAGGAGGGTTAGCAATGGGGGTGAGTGTTAGAAGATGAGGTCAGAGTAGACAAAGTGGGGAGAGGGGCATCAAGCAGAATTTTGGTTCAGCCAGAAGAGTATTAAGTATGTATGCAAGTGAGAAATTAAAAGGACAGACATAGAATCTAAGGTGGGAGGTGGAGGACACAGAGGGACATGCAGGGAAAGAAGGGATGTGATCTGTGAATTGGAGGTCCCTTTGTGAATAAAGAATTGTTGGAATGGTGGTACAAGATAGAGTGAGCTGGAAAGTTGGGAAGTAGAAGCAAAAGACAACCAAAGGGTGCAGTCTAGCATGTGACCACATGATTGGAATTATTGTTTATGTGCATATGACAATAATTTTGGAAAGAGTGGCAGCCAGCCATGTTCTAGAATCTTCAGAGACATATATCAAGATGATGAAATTGATTAGAAATTTGCCTTTCTTAGACTTTAATTCCATGGTGCTATCTGTATTGATGCAAGGATGTACAGACTAATAATTAAAATATACAGAAAATGACAAAAAATAATATCAGAACACCCAATTACTCAACAACCAAATTTGAAAAATGTTAATATTTCACTTTATACTTTTTCTTTTTGTAAAGAAATACAGCATTACATACATAGTTGAACATACTCCCACTTCTTTCTAACTCCTTACCCTTCACAATCTCTTACACCCTTCCCTTCACTGAAGGTGGCATGTATTCACATCTTCATTAGTTTTCAACAGATAGAGGACAATCGATAGTACTGTCAAATAAATAAATAAATAAATGGTGTCCTCCAATTATCACTCAAAATTTATCCATTTAATGCATGTAGATTTATTTAATTAATTTTTTACTGTTGTGGTGTAATTAATTTTAATTAAACATTATATGAATATAGTAGTTTGTTGATTCATTTCAATAGACATTTAGGTAGTTCCACCATTTAGTAATTGCCAACAATGTTGCTATGCGCATCAATGTCCGCGTTTTCTTGTGAACATATGTGAGTTTCTGTGATAAATGTGTAGATGGGAATTACTGCATTGTAAGGGACGATTATTTTCAGCTTTGCTGAATAATGCCAAATTGCTCTTCAAAGTGGTTTTTCCATTTATGCTCTCCTCTGAAGTATATGGACCTTCCCAATTCCTGTTTTCCATGCTAACACTCGGTATTTCCAGACTTACTGATTTTTGTCAATCTGTTACATGTGAAACAATTTCTAATTGTTTTTCAATTTGCATTTTCCTGATTATTAGTGAGGTTGAACAAATTTTTCATATTTATGTGAAATTATGGTATCTTCTATGGATTGCCTTTTCATATTCCTGGCTTACTTATCTACTGAGGTAGTTCTTTTTTATTTTAAAAAATTGATTTGTTTGGTTAAAAATTCATATTCTGTATTCTAATCCTTTATTGATTATATGCATTAAAATAACTTTACCTGTCCTTATCTTGTCTTTCAAACTTTGTTTTTAATATCTATTGTCATACAAGAATTTTAGTTTTCATGTAGCCAGATCTATTGTCCTTTTTAAAATATACTTTGTTTACTCTCTAAATTGCCTAAAAAATCATTCCTTATATAGATAATGTTCTAAATTTACTTCTAAAACTTTTAGGGTTATATTTTTCATATTTAGGTTTTCATTTTATCTAGGATTTAATTTGTCTTATTGTGAGGTAAGGATCCAATTATATATAATCTATAGGTGAAACCAAATGATTCACTACAGTTTATTGACTAGTCCATTCTTTCCTCATTTTTGAAATTGTTTAATGCTTAATTTTTAAGTTTTCTTATGCTAATTATAAAATTACATATTTATAATTTTGCTTGCAAGAAAATTCAAAGCTATCCCCAGGGGCCAAAAATGAAGAAGCACCCGAATCTGGGTTGGTTGGGTTGGTAAGGGCGTATTGATGCCGTGGCTGCTCTGGGGTGTTTAGCAATACCAGGAGTCTAGAGCTGTAAGTTTTATTGGCCAAGTGGGATTCAGGAGACAAGGCCTTGGACCTGTTAAAGGTGGGGAGTTGGAATTGAGGTCTCCAATAAGACCAGAACCCTTAAAGATTACACTCTTAGTGAAAGGATAGATAAAAACAAAAACTCTGTCAGGAAGGAAGACAATAAGGGAGCATATTTTTGACTTTGATTTCACTCTGGAAAAGAAAATTATTCCTGAGAATTTGTAATCATAGCTCTACCCTTACACATGTGTCAGATTCAAATTTATACAACAAGCATGGTCTGGGAACCCCCCAGCTGAAAACATAATTTTCAGTTGATAATTTGCAAATTGGTTAAAAGTTTTGGGCATGTGGCAGAAGCAACTCTAAATCTTCTCTTGAGAAGTCTTCTCACATATTCCTCTCAAGAATCCACAAAATAAGGTGATTTGAACATGGGCTCCAAATCCAAGTTTAATACATTTAAAATGTTTAAAGTATTAATAAAATGGATAAAATGAGAAGGGATGAGAGACCATAAAAATGGACTTAGAAGTTTTGAAAAAGATTTGATATGCCAACATCTCCACTAAATGTTTCTTTGGTCTAGATTAGAATGAATACCTCTCTGGAAATAACATGGAATTCTTTATTTCTGGGGCAATACACTTATCTTTGAACTTCTGTGGCTATTAAGACATTCTTTGATATATTAAGTTGAAACATGATCCTGCTTTTACTGCTTGAGAAAAAAAAAAGAAAAAGTTTAATTTTAACTAAAAAGGAAGATGGCATGACAGCATGTGGAGCTCCTCAGTGGGTCTGGTGAAAATTATTTAAAAAACAATCATTTAAAGTCTCCGGAAATGGCCCTACCATCCTTTGACAATTGATGAAACACTTATTCAAGAAAATCGACTAAAACTCAGTAATAATTATGAGAGCCTGTGGTGTTTGGATCAAGACTGCTCCCTCCCTTCCCCCTTCCAGTTCAGGGAGATGGAAACTTCACTTCAGATTGGTACAGTGAAGAACACAAGGCTCACTGTTCCCCAACTCTCAGTGGGAGGGTTTTTTTACCTGGGAGGGTCAGGATGGCAGTACTTCTCAACCTGCCCCCAGCTACCTTTCACTGAGGCTAAATTCCAGGTGAGTGTGGCTGAGAGGTGGGGCTTCCTTTTCCACCAAACCACCACTTGTTCTGTCCTTCAGAGGTTCCATCTTGGATGCAGCACTACTGAGAATACCTGGGCCCCAATTGCCCTTGCCCTGGTCTAAAGACAGATATCTCAGGAGCTATCCCTTCAAAGGAGTCCACATTTGATTGGATTAGATTATGAAGTAATTTATGTCCCAGGGCATTGGTGGAAAGAAAAAGCAATCTGCCAGCAATTTGTAGAGCTTAGCAGCTGGATGTGGTCAGGGAAGGACACAGGCAAAGAAAGCCTACCAAAGCCACTGTCATCCAGGGTGACTGTGGAAATACCCAAGGTTGCACCCTCTGTGGAACAACATCAGAAATGCCAAACTGAGATTGGGGGTGGGTAGAGGAAGGATGGACTTCACTAAAATAGTCAACCCAATCATTAAACAAGTAGACAAGAAAACAACAATAACAATCCCTGGAGATTCACACAATCCCTGGGACCAAAACAGAGAGTTGCCGCAATATAATATCGATAATGTCCAATTTTTAATTAAAAATTCTAAGACATGCAAAGTGTAGTGGTTTGAAGCTTTATGTACCCCAGAAAGGGATGTGCTTAAATTTAATCCATTCCTGTGGGTGTGGACTCATTGTAAATAGGAACTTTGGACAAGGCTACTTCAGTTAAGTTGTGACCCACCTCATTCAAGGACAGGACTTAATTGTCTTGCTGGACTCCTTTGTCAATAGAATGAAGAGAGAAAGAGAGAGAGAGAGAGAGAGAAAGAGAGAGAGAGAGAGAGAGAGAGAGAGAGAGAGAGAGAGAGAGAGAGAGCGAGCACAAGCCACCAGAGCAAGAAGCTGAAAGCAATGAAACCTGGAAGAGAAGGAAGAGGCCAGCAGATACAGATGCTGCCATGTGCCTTGCCATGTGGCAGAGGAGTTAAGGATTGCTGGCAGCCAGTCTTCAGGAATAAAGCATCACCTTGATGATGCCTTGATTTGGACTTTTCTCATTGTTAAGCCAACCCATTTCATGGTATCTTCTTTCAGCAGCCTAGTAAACTAAACCACAAAGAAACAGCAAAGTGTGTGTAACAGAAACTGCCTGTGAAAGTGACAAGATGTTGGCTATTTCATACAAAAAATTCAAAGTAGCAATTATAAATATATTCAAATAGCTAAAGGAAACCATGTTTAAAGAACCAAAGGAAGGTATGATAAAATCACATCAAATAGAGAATATCAATAGAGATAGAAATGATAAAAAAGAACCAAATGGAAATTCTGGAGTTGAATATAGTACAGTATTTCAAGTAAAAAATTCATTAGGGAAGCTCAACAATACATTTTAACTGGCAGATGAGAGTTTTCACCAAATTGAAAGCAGATTGATATCTCTACATGTAATCTGAAGAATAGGGAGAATGAAGACTGAACAAAATCAACAGAGTCTCAGAGAAATGTGGGATCCTATTAAGTGTACCAACATACATATACTGGGAGTACCAGAAGGGGAAGAGAGAATGAAAGGATCAGAAAAATTATACAAACGAATAATGGCTGAAAACTGCCAAAAAATTACTGAAAAGCATTAATCTACACATGCAGGAAGCTTAAGAAACTACACATATGATAAACACACAAAAATATACCAATAGACACACAAGAGGAAAAACGCTGAAAACCAAAGATCAGGAGAACATCTTGAAAGTAGCAAAAAGAAAAAAGACTCATCACTTACAAGGGAAATCCAATAAGATTAGCAACTAACTTCTCATTAGAATCAATGGAGACCAGAAGGCAGTGGGATAACATACTCAAAGTGCTCAAAGAAAACCTCTGTCAATCTACATCCAGATTCAGCAAAGGTATGGAATTAATAGAATGATGGGACAAAACCACATGATCATCTCCATTGATGAAGAAAAGGCATTTGACAAATTCAGCACCCTTCTTGATGTAAACACTTAGAAAACCAGGAATAGGAGGAAACTTCCTCAATATAATAAAGGGCATATTTGAAAAGCCCACAGTAACATCATACTCAATGATGAAAGAGTGAAAGCCTTCCCTCTAAGATCAGGAACAAGACAAGGATGACCACTGTCACCACTGTTATTTAACATTGTACTGGCAGTTCTAAGTAGAGCAATTAGACAGGAAAAAGATATAAAAGGCATCCAAATAGGAAAGGAAGAATGCCTTCTCTATTTGCAGATGGCATGATTATATATGTAATACAAGATCAACACCCCAAAATCAGTAGTGTTTCTATACATGAGTAATAAAAAATGAGAAGAAGAAATCAAGAAAAAAAAAATCCATTTATAATAGCAACTAAAAGAATCAAATATCTAGGAATAAATCCAACCAAGGATGTGAAAGACTTGTATGCAGAAAACTACAAAACATTTCTAAAAGAAATCAAAGACCTAAATAAATAGCAAGGTATTCAGTGTTCATGGATTGGAAGATTAAATATTAAAATGTCAATTCCAACTAAAGTGATTTACAGATTTAATGGAATCATAATTGAAATTCCAACAGCCTTCTTTGAATAAAGGAAAAAGTTAATCATCAAATTTATATGGAAGTTTAAGGGGCCCCAAATAGCTAAAACCATCTTGAAAACAAAGAACAAAGTTGGAGGACTCACATTTTGCATTTTAAAAACTTATCAAAATTCTAAAATAATCAAAACAGCATGGCACTGGCATAAGGACAAATATATTGACCAAAGGAATCAAACTGAAAGTTCAGGTATAAACCCTCACATCCATGGCCAATTAATTTTTTTTTAGGAGATACTGGGAATTGAACCCAGAACCTCGTATATACGAAGCAGCTGCTCAACTACTGAGCTATACCCACTCCTGACCAATTGATTTTTAAAAAAATATAATTTTTATTGAATATATCATTCATACTTAAACATGCATAAACAATAAGTTTAAGTAAGGATTCTGAACTTACAAAATAAACAAACATAAATCATACAGGGGTCTCATACATCACCCCTCCAACAACACTTTGCATTGTTGTGAAACATTTGTTACAAATTATGCAAGAGCATCATTAAAATATTACTACTAACTATAGTCCCTATTTTACATTTGGTGTATTTTCCCCCAACCCACTCTATTTTTTAAATACATATTTTTATTACAGAGGTTGTGAACTTGCAAAACAATCATACACGTGTAGAATTCCCATACAATACCTCTTCACCAACATACCACACTGTGGTGGAACATTTGTTACAGATTATAAGATAATATCATCAGACTATTACCACCAACCACGGTCCATAGCAAACATTTGGCACACTTTTTCCACACACCTCCAATATCAACACAGTACACCTTTAGTGATGATACAAGAATATTATAGTATTGCTATTAACCACAGTCACACCAATTGTAGTCACACCAATTGTAGTTTTCCCATGCGTCTCCACATTCCCACCACCCTGCAATAGTGATGTACATCTGCTCTAGCTCACAGAAGGACACTCTTGCATTTGTACCCTTAAACACAATTGTCATCCACCTCTGTATTCACTGTGTTATTCAGTCCCTAGATTATTCTTTAATTTTCTTTCAGTTGACATTTACTTCCCCAGACTACCCATTTCAGCCACAATTCCATTTTATAAACCAGTTGCTACTCACTATAATGTGTTACCATTAACGATATCCATATCCACACTTTTACAGTCAAGTTATAAAGCTTCTACATACATTAAACATCAGTAGTTCTTCTCAACCCTCCTCTTATCTCTTAATAACCTATACTCTAGCTTTTAACTCCATGTGATTATTCTTCATATTTAGTTCATATTAATGGGACAATGTAATATTTGTCCTTTTGTGTCTGGCTTACTTCGCTTGGTATAATGTATTCAAGATTCATCCACGATATCATATGTGTTCCAATTTCATTTCCTCTTACTGCAGCATAGTATTTCATCGTATGTATATACCACATTTTGTTTACCCCTTCATTGGTTGATGGACTCTTGGGTTGTTTCCATCTTTTGGCAACTGTGAATAATGCTGCTATGAACATCAGTGTGCAGATGTCTGTTTGTGCCATAGTTTTTAGTTCTTCTGGATATATTCCTAGTAGAGGAATTGCTGGATCATATGGCAGTTCTATATTTAGCTTCCTGAGGAAACGCTAAACTGTCTTTCACAGAGGCTGCACCATTTTACAATCCCACCAACAGTGAAGGAGTGTTCCTATTTCTCCACATCCTCTCCAGCACTCGTCTGTTTTTTAAATGGTGGCCATTCTATGCAGTGTTAGATGATATCTCATTGTTGTTTTGATTTGCATTTCCCTAATAGCTAGTGATATGGAACATTTTTTCATGTGCTTTTTGGCCATGTGTATTTCCTCTTTGGAGAAATGTCTATTTAAATCTTTTCCCCATTTTTAATTGGATTGCTTGCTCTTTTATTGTTGAGTTGTATGATCTCTTTATATAGAATGGAAATCAAACCCTTATCAGATATGTGGTTTCCAAATATTTTCTCCCACTGAGTGGGCTGCCTTTTCACCTTCTTGATGAAGTCCTTTGAATCACAGAAGTGTTTAAGTTTGAGCAGTCCCATTTATCCATGTTTTCTTTCATTGCTTGTGCTTTCGGTGTAAGGTTTAAGAATCCACCACCTACCACCAGGTCTTGAAGATATTTTCCTACATTTTCTTCTAGGAGCTTTATGGTACTTGCTTTTATATTTAGGTCTTAGATCCATTTTGAGTTAATTTTTGTATAAGGTGTGAGATAGTGGTCTTCTTTCTTTCTTTTGGATATGGATATCCAGTTCTCCCAGCACCATTTGTTGAATAGACTGTTCTGTCCCAGCTGCGTGGGTTTGACAGGCTTGTCAAAAATCACTTGGCCACAGCGACGAATGTAGGCCATTTTCCATCAGAATATACCATGCGGAACTGGGTGGGAGAGAGTGTGGTCTGTGATGTGAACTGTGGTCTATGCTCGGTGGCGAGGCCCCAGGATGTGTATATCCATTGCGGGTGTTGTACCACACGGATGGGGAATGGTTGTGTGGGGTATTGTTGGGGGTGTGGGTGGTGGGGAGCATGGGAATCCCTGTAGTTTCTGAGTAATATTTGGGTAATCTAGGCACCTTTAAAAAATGTATATCTATATAAACAAATAACATTTATGTAAACAAGTGCACATATATGCATATGTATTTATATATCATTTTACAAAAAAAAAAAAAAAAAAAAAA
>JAQZBX010041228.1:0-22424 GCA_029593785.1 Cabassous unicinctus
AAGCATACATATTTCAACATATGCTTCCTGAAAACTGCTTTTACCCTATGTGTCAATAAGTATCTTACTATTTTCCACATCTGCCCACATAGGAGGTGATTCTAATTTCCTGTCATGTTTATTACTGCATGTGACACAGCACATTACTAAGATCTTGCTTTTTGACTAAATATAGAATCACAACTCCTAGTGCTGTCAAATATATCTGGGGAAATGTCTACATCTTGATAATTGCTACTCTTCCATTTCCATAATCACTTCAATTCCCATAGCTTGAATACCACATATTCTCACATTTTACATTACTCTTACCAGATGACATTAACATTATAATAACCAAGTGAATAATGTAATTTTTAAAAAATCACCTCAACTTAACACAATAATGTCTAGTTATTCCTGCATTCATATCCATTAGTTACTCCTTCTCTATCATTGAAGAGGTTTTTCATCTCATTAAGTTGAATGTCTCCAACTGAATTCTTGTTTTCCTGTTTCTTTTTGAAATCTCTTCTATCAGAAACAATCACCTCTTCATTTGACCTTATTGTTTCTCTTCTATTATGAACTCAAATGTCCCATGCCTATCTCATTTCTTGTGCCTGATCTTTTCCTTCTTTCACAATCAATCTGCATGAGCACTTTTACACTTTTTTCACAAAGCTTTAACTGATGAGTTAATAATATCACAGACTTCCTTTTAAGTAAATCATGCCACCATCTCCAATAAGCTCCCCATGAATTAATCAAGTGTGTGTGTTTCAGTCTATAACTTGGAAGTAAAGACAAATTGGACCTTTTGGGAATTTTCATTTTCTTAGCCTCCTTGGACATCTCAGTCCCTTGAGTGTATTCATTATTCTAGTCACTTCTTCTTCTTGTTTACTGCATGGCATTACTCATACAATATTATTAGAACATCTCAAGGATGAATTGTAACCCCTTTTCTCTCCCATTTCTGTACACTATCATGACAATCTCACACATCTACACAATTGCTTCAATTTATTCCACTGTTGGCTCTAAAATGACAGTGTACATCTCAATTTTCATAGATAGAGGCATGAAAAATCAAATATGTTTCAAGACATTTCCACCACCATGATCTTAGCAATCTAAAATAAATTCTCTTCTTCTTAAGCTTGCCCTCTGATTAAGATAGATGTCAATCAAGAGTAATGTAATCAGCTTTGCCACATTAACAAAATATTTCCTTTCAAATTAAGTAATTTTAAGTTAGGATTCCTCCAGGCATTCAAGGATTGAATAAGAATTTATCACTCAGAAAAACTCAAATACATTCATGTTAGCTATTATTTCAGCACTGAACACTATAACCATCCTTCATTTCCATGGAAATCCCCTCAAACATGTTCCCACATCATACTCATATTCCTTCAGTCTCTGTTTTGTCATTTCCATGAAGATCTCCTCATTGAGCCCAAGCTAAGTTATTGTTTGCCCTTCCAATATCCTATATTACAATTCTACTATTCCTTCCAGTCACTCATATAATTTTTCATTGTACATTTATCTATTTCCTTGTTCATATTTTGGTCTCTGCCCTGGTCTGTTTAAACCATTCCTTGAATGGAAATAGATTAAATGTTTCTCTTTAAAAAAGGATCAAATAATTATATCTCCAGAAATATTGTATATCCACAATAAGTTAACCTGACCTCACATTCCCTGGGCCCAACTGCCTGCAATCAAATTAAATAATACATTCTCATCACAATCACTTACAAAATAAATTAGGACTCTCCCACCTGGTGAGAATTCTCTCCCTTATTCATGAGAACACAAATGGACTGAGAAAGCAAAGAATCCATGTCTTAATGAGGCTGCTTTTACAGCATGAGTAGTTCAGAGCTTCTTTCTCTCTATAAAAAGCACCATTTTGATGGCAAACTCTTTTTATGTAGTTGATAACATCATCAGTCCTATAATTTCAAAGACACATCTTGATTAACTCAGATGTTAACCTACTCAAGGCACACCTTGTGTCATTCACTTCCTTCTAAAACTTTCAAAAGCAACCTTCCTGCTTTTTCAAATATACCCCATAATTTTATGGATTTTGTTTGTCCTGATTAAGTACTCTAAAGTACTTATACCAAGAAGCTTCTTACTATTCTATATATGTGAGAAGTGAAATCTACAAATGTTTTCTTAGCCATCCATTTGACTTTACATAAGTAGAAATATTTGTGCTGAAAAAAATATACAAGGAAAATTTTAATTGTTCTAGAGTGTGTATATTTTACTATCAAGCAAGTGAAAGATTATCCAGTAGAGATCTCATTATGTATCTACATTCAAATTTCAAAATATTAAGGGCTCCCAAAAGAAATGATTGTTTCATTGTTGATTTTCCTATGAATAAGTTGGATTTTAAGAACCTTCTAAACTAAAATTATTACCAATGTATGATTGTATTTTCTTTAACAGTATATTCAGTTTATTTTGAATTTCATCGAAGCTTACTATTTTAGTAGCACTAAATAATCACTGGAACTATCAAAGAACCAGTTCCAGACAACATTTTTCCTTCATGACCATTTAGATGCATTACTGTAGTCAGAGCTACATTCTATATTTTAAGGCACTAGGAATATTGAATACATTTAAGCAAAATGCATTGATTTCTATAAAAATATCCAGTTTGTAACATATGGTTCTATAATCCATTCCCCAGATAAGTGGTTCCCATCAATATAGATCTTCATGAAAACGAAAGCAATGTCACATTTTTCAAAAAAAAATCCCCCCAAATATTGTAACTTCTAGCAAGTATTAGCAGAACAATATGCTTATTTTTTTTTGTTTTTTAATACTCAAGACATAGAAAAGAGCAAGCAATGGTAGCAACCTGGTAATCTTAATCAGTACTCACTGACCATGGACATTAGTGCACAAATTAAAACCTACTAGAAATACCAGTAAACTATGACATTAAATCAAAACAAGAGCATAAGAACAAAATCTAAAGCATTCACAGATAATATTTCTCAGTCATTTTCACTTATTTCTTGTTAAGAAAAGCCAATCAATGAAAGAAATTGAGGGCAGTAACCTTCTGCTTTTCTCTCACAATCTTTATTTTTTATTTTAGTCTGCCTAGAGCAGGTTTGAATCAAACGTATTTTGAAAAGGTATGGAGATTAGAAGTCATCCCTTGACTATGATCTCACTTTGCCTAGTACTAATTATCTCTCCAGTTAGTAGCAATCATGAATTGATTACAAAATTATTCAGATATATCTTGAAAAATAGAAGAATAAATTATTTCTGTAGAGAAGTGAAGCAATGTATTTCCATTTCAGACACAGGCATTTATATACAAATACATATTTTCTCATTTTAAAATTCACTCTACTGAAATTAAAATCATTGCATTTCATTATTTTTGTATGATGCATTTTAGGTAATCAATTATTCCATTTTCATTGTTTTCTTTTATAGTTTCATGTGTTTTCAGCCTAGTTTCTGCAGCAAGATTAAAATGTAATGTATGTGAAACCTACCAAGCACCACAGGGCACACATAAAGTGTCTGTAGGAAAGCACATAGAACTGCCTAGTTTGATATTAACTTTACCTGTTAGATCCTCTTTGTAAAGAAAAAATGTAAACATGTAATTCTTCACTCAGTCTATTATCTTTATCACCATGTGAATTAGAGACCCCAGAATTAAGTATTTTGATGTTAACAAGAGAAAAACATTAGAGAAACTCCCCACCCCATTCACAGAGAGCTCAACTTAATGATTAACTTTCTATGTTGCAAATCTGTATAAAAGCTGTAAGAAAACCCCTCAACAAGGAGGTCAATTTGAGATTGGTTAGATCTCCTATCTGCCACCAGACAATAAAGCCACTTTTCCTTCCTAGCCTAGTTCAGTGTGTCTATTATGCTATGCCAAGCACCAAGCCCACAGATCCTTCTGATCACTGTCAATTCCAGGCAATAATTTTCAAGAAAGTGATTCTTCTTTTTAAAAAATGTGTATACATTGGAAGATAACTCTGAGCTAGGCTTGTCCAAAAACATAGAGTCATTCTAGCAAATAAAAC
The DNA here is from genome assembly GCA_029593785.1 of Cabassous unicinctus. NCBI lineage: Eukaryota > Metazoa > Chordata > Mammalia > Cingulata > Chlamyphoridae > Cabassous > Cabassous unicinctus. The sequence continues at coordinate 4,077 of JAQZBX010041228.1, forward strand.
ATACAATCTGGCCTTATGGGTTTTTTATTTATTAATTTATTATATATATATATATATATATATGTGTGTGTGTGTGTGTGTGTGTGTGTGTGTGTGTGTGTGTGTATATATTTATTTATTTATCATCCCTTGCTGTTTGTGCTCACTTTACCCATTTGCTTTGCATCTTTCTGTGTCTGCTTGACTCCCTTTGCATATGGGTTTTAAGAGCCACTCAAGAAGAGACAGTTTTTTAAAAAAGTGCTAGGTTACTTGTTATATAATCTAGGTTTATTTCATTTTTGAAGATAGGAAATCCCTCACAGAAATACCAGTGTGTTTAAAGAATAACATCAAAGTTTCTTTGTTGAGCAACTGCATGACAGGAAATTTCATTCAATCTGGATTGGATTATTGAAAAAGAACAAGATTTTCAAAATGTGATGAGTCCACCCATATTACTGATAATAAAATAATGAGAATCTCAGTGAAGAATATATTTTCAGGTCTAGAACTCAGAGGTGATATTTAGACAGGAATTTGTAAATTCTATAGCTATAAATGATAAATAAGCCAATGGAATGGAAGATATTGCCTAGGTAGAAAGATAGAAATAAAGGAAGCACTGGGCTGTGTTCTAATGAGTTTCAACATTTAAAATTTCAGAAATAGCTTGAAAATATGTAATGTGTGGCCAGAAAAAATCCAAGAGAGTGTTTTGACCTAAGAGACCAGGAGAGAAATGGATGTTAGAAGGAGGAAATCAGGGAATTTTTTGAGGATTCTTGTAAGGTGAAGATGCTTTTATTAGTTTCATTGAGATGGATGTAAGCAGATTCTCCAGGGCAGTGCATGTACGTGCAGAATGTTTAGGCCATGTCAGAGTGCATTGAGGAGGAAGCAAGAGGTGAGGACAAACCCACTAATTACAACTCATTGAAAAATGTTGACCTCAATTGGTAAAAGAATTTGATATCGGGAGAAGTAAAAATCACATACCAATAAAATTTAAATATTTTAAGATAGTACTTTGATAGAATCAATGTATGAAAATGGACAGTATTTAAAAATGGTAATGGGGAAAGGCCAAGTGACATCCATAAACTGGAGAACTACCAAGAAAACAAAAAAATAAGAAGCCACCTTGAGGTCTATTCAATTCTGAGGCTAGTTCAAGAGACAAACCACACTTCACTCTTCTCCCAAAGATCTGTTCAGCTTATTTATCTATGGGAAAATGCAACCTCTATTTGTATTCCATTTTTATAGGGAAACCATTTAATAAATCCAATATGTGACCCATCCCAGGGAGAAAAGCCTGGTTGCACAGAGTGCAGATATCAGACTTAATCAGGATTTCACTTAATGAGATGCATTCTGTTCACCTTGGCTTAATTTTCAAGATAATTAAGAAGTTAAAATCCTCTTATGATGGTAGAAAATGAAGAGGTAAGTCCATTGAGAAGGATGACTGAAAGACTACTTTATTAATTAATCCAATAAATATTTTACAATTCATTCATTGTAAGAGGAAATATTCAAATCTTTGAGATACAACAAGGAACCAGATGTACTGGTTCTATTTGGACAAAGAGCTTGAATCCCCTGGAGTAAGACTGGGATTAAAAATATAATGAAGCATTCTGGAGAGATGGTGTCTTAGCAGGCAGGTAGGGCTCAGCTCTCTCTATAAAACAATAGAGAAAGAGAGGGTCAACAAGAATTTTCAAGATTATTCCACAAATATCTTGAGAAAAATGAAAATGAGGACATAACTTGTCAAAACCTCTGGGACACAGCAAAGCCAGTGTTGATAGGGAAATTTATAGCCCTCAATGCTTACATTAAAAAAGAAGAGGCTTTCTCTGCCTAGAGGAGCCCGCACCAAACCTCAGTGCATATTTCCATCCTTCTTTCCCATTTCTTAGCAAGCTCTGTTCTTTTCCTCCATTTACCAATAAATTTTTTTACTGGTCTAACTCAACTGGCATGTTCTTAAATTCTTTTATGCAACATAGCCATGAACCTAGAGGAATCCAACACTTCCCTGGCTTCATTTGGCAAGCCATTGCCAGGAGACAGAAAGGCAAGTGGTGTTCCCCAACCCACCAGAGACTGGTGAGTTTCAATTAAGGCCTGTCTGTGCACTCTTTTGTTCTGCCATTTTAAAGGAGTTCCTGGATAGGTTCCCACAGGACAAAAACTCAGTCTGACCAGACTTTTGGCTCTGTCTTCAGAGGTGGTAGGGGCAAGCCCCCATGTTATGTAGATCCAAGGAAGTTCTGGTGGTGGCTGAAACCATCCTTGAAAGTTGACTGGCTATGTGGCCTAAGTCAAGCAGGAGTCTGCTGGGAGTTTATCAGGCCCTCTATGTGAGTTCCCTTTAATTAGAAGTGATTTTAGCCTGCCATTTTAAAGAGTTTCCTGGATAGGCACCCACAGGACATAAACTCAGTCTACCCAGACATCTGGCTCCCTCTTCAGAGATAGTAGATCTGGAAGTTCTGGGATGCAGGTAAAAAAGTCCTTGTGACCTGACTGGGCATGTTGGCTAAGTTGAGCAGGATTTTACCTGGCCCTCACTGTGAGTTCAGAATGGCTATCACCCATTGTATCATTTCCTTAGACCACTAGCTAATTCCTTTTAATTAGAAGTGCCTTTAACCTTCCAACTATTGCTTTCCTCATTTTAGGTCTGTGAGATGCTTTAGAATGCCTTAGAAACTGAAAGTGTATTTGATAGCAAGGCATGAGTCCCACCATTGGTAGCTCCCTGAAGCTTCTTTCTGGCAAGTCACAGAAAATTAGTCTGTAGTTTTTTTAATGGGTTTTTAATGCTGGGTTTAACTGCAGAACTTGGATCCTGGTAGTCACCATGAGATGAGTTCTGTCATGGCTAACTCCTAAGACCACTGAAAAGTAGGCAAAAGAAATGTCCCTAGCTAGGTCCTTTCCTAGGGTGAGCCTAGATTGGGTTTTCAGCCTGTGAACTAGACCAAGATGGCCCCAAGACCTCTAAGGCTCTGGGGATACCCAGAGACATAAAGCTCCCAATCCCCAGAATGTGGGGACACTGAGTAATGCTCCCCAGTTTTCAGGATGCTGGCTCAGTGAGCAATCCATTCAGTCAGGTCTAGTGGTGGGGTGCCAATCAGACAGATGAATGCATTTATCCTCCCCTAGGGTAATGGATGGCTCATCCAGGATTCCAGTAATCTCCCCATTGGGGTGCCTTCTCAGAAACTGGGTTGATCTGCCACCTGATAGTCTAAAAAGAATCTAATCTTTTGTGCCACACCATGTGGCTGCAGGATAGCTGAGAGTGGGCTCTGTATGGGACACTGAATTCCAGTTAAGCCTGTGTAAGAAAGCAAGAGAGGACAGACAGATCTGAGGGCCAAAGACCACATGACCATGTCTTCTTAAAGGGATGAGGAAATGCACTAAGATTCAAAGGTTCCTGACCATTCCTAGCTCCCTGCTTATTCCCTTGTAACACTCCAATCCTTACAGTGAAAAAGCCTTTGCAGGGCTTTACCCCATGCCAGGAGGTAACTAATGGGATATAACCCACAAAGGAGCCCCATTTTGAGTTTTGTCAGGGGCAGGGCTTCTCTGGACCACTTAGTTTCATACTTAGCAGCTACCCAGAGGATTTTGCTGAAGGAAATAAGCAGAAGTGTCCTACATGAGGTTTTTGTCATGGACAGACACTGGGAGGTTTGTATCTAGGTGATTCTAAAGTTAAGTCTTTCTCTAAGTAAAGTAAGTGTAAAATTCTCTCTTCTCTTCTAATCTGTGCTTGCCTTAACTTTGTTACACTGCTCATGCCTAGGAACTCATAGATTAGATTTGGTATTTGCCTGTTATAAATTGGATATTAGTGAAAGGTAACCTAAAAAGGAGTCTTTAAATATCAATACTTTATTGTAATTAGATTTGATGTATGATTCACAAGTAAAATTAGTTCAACTGCTGGAAAAGCAGAAAAACTTAGCAAATTTCTTACTAATAAAATTACTTTAGTTGCTTAGTTAATAAATAAATGTGCCCACATTGTTTTAAAGTGGAAACTGTAACAAAGAGTTAAGATAATTATAGATGCCTTTATATTATAAAACAGCAGAAGGGTAATACCTAAATTGCTATAACAGTGTGGATTTAGCCTAGAATTTATTGTGATGGTAATTCTAAACTAAGTTTACATTAGTTTATGGCTACCCCAGGTCTAACCATACCCTTGCTTTAGCTCACTAGCCTCAGGTCACCCATAGCTATTGTGATGGAAATTATAAACTGAGTTTGTCTTTGTTTAATGTTACTTCAGGTCTAGCCTAAACCCTTGCTGTTGCTTATGATTATTTCATGACAATTTCTGTCCCTTATGGCTCAGAGTAGAATAAATTTGGGACAACTCTCTCTCCTATCCTTCCACTGGTATTAGTGACCCTGCATTCCTTGTGACTTTAGGTATTTGTGGCCTGGTAGAACACTTGATTCTCAGGTTGGATGCCCACTCTTCCAGTCCAGCAGCTGAGGACCAAGGAGGGGGCCTACTACCTTGAGTGTTGATGTTCCTAATAACAACAACACTGAGAAAAAACAGGTTCCCTGAGGCTTCAATGATCTCAGTGAGGATATACTGGAATTAGTTTTTCTCATCCAAGGTCTATTAAAGTCAAAAAGAGAAATAAGAAAAACTCTGAAGTAAAAGAAAATGTTGTTAATTGTATTTTATAGTATTGGGCATATTTTGTTTATAACCCAACAATTAAATAATGAAATTCTTGTGGAAACCTGCATGGTCACTGTGCAAATTAGAATAAATAGAAATTGCCTTCAAAGAATTCTTTTAAGCATTATTTTACAGTTAAGCTTACTTTTTAAACAAATGATAATTTTTTAAATTTATTTACTATTGTTGGTAAAAATCAAAATTTTTCACAATATATACCAATATTTGTAAAATATATATAAATACATATGCATATATGTGCATTTGCTTACATAAATGTTATTTTATGTGTGTATATATATATATATATATATATATATTTTAAAGGTGCTTAGATTACCTAATTATTACTCAGAAATTACAGGGATTCCCATGTCCCCCACCTCCCACACCTCCCACAACATCCCACACCAACATCCTTCATCAGTGTGGCACAACACCCGCAATGCATATACACATCCTGGGGCCTTGCCACCAAGCAAAGACCACATTTCACATCATAGACCACCCTCTCTCACACACAGTTCTGCGTGGTATATGCTGATGCAAAATGGCCTACATCTGTTGCCACAACGCCACTCATGACAACACCCAAGTCACGAAAAAGCACCTGTATTTCAACTGCTCCTCCCCTCCCTGTCCTGAAAATGTCCATTGGCCTCCGTCTCCACCTCACTGTTACAATTTCTTCCATTGCTTGAATCACAATATACGACAGAACACCATCAAGTCCATTCTAGTCCATAGTTCTTCCCCCAATCCTCGGTAGTTTGGAATGGTGAAGTCCACTCCACCTCCAAGTGGGAGAGGGTTTATATTCCATGGATATGGTGGATGGGATTATTCTGCCTGCAGCTGGAGGCCCTCTCCATTCCCTGGGATGGCCCCTGCCATAGACGTCTCCTCGCCAGGTGACTTGGATGAGTCCATTGAGCTGTAGGGTAGGGGTTGCAGCTGCACCGAGATTGCAGGCACAGCTGGCACATAGGTAGGCCAGAGGCTCCAGTCTCTGGAAGAACACCTAAAAACTCCAGCCTCACATATAGGTTTGGATAGAAGGGACTGATGGACCATGTGCAGGGAGGACTTATTTGAGTCCGACTCTGTCACTCTCAGGAGCACAGATTCCAAAGAGGAGCCCACTAATAAGGCATCGATCTCTGGGGCTATCCCCACTTATATAGGACCTGGGTGTCTCCAGAGCCCTCAGGAGCCCCTCTGTGTGGGGTGATATCCACTTTGGTGTTCTATGAGATCCTGCTGAGGTGTGCATTAGCATTACCTCTGGGATGACCTCCTGACTCTCTTTGAAGTCTCTTAGCCACATGAACTCATTTCTCTTTACTCTTTCCCCCTTTTATTCAAGGTCTTTTTCCAGTCATGTTGCCAGTTGGCACTTGGTATTAATCCGTCGTTGCTAGGGAGGCTCATCCACAGGAGTCATGTCCCACGTTTGGGGGAAGGTAATGCATTCATATGCTGAGTTTGGCTTAGAGAGAGGCCACATGTGAGCAACAAGGAGGCCCTCAGATGGCAACCCTTAGGCACCCCATAACAGTAGGTTAAGTTTCAATTACAAGAGCAAAGACTCATAAGGCTAGTCCTCAATAACAAGAACCCATCAGTAGGCCATCCTCTTTTGCCAGACACTGCCTCTGCACTCAGGGGACTGTTGCTGCTCCCTTGGAGAATGTGGCAGAGTTCTCCAGGTTGGGAATTCAGATTCCCTCATTTATTGAGTGATTGTCTACCCTCTGTGACCATGCCCCATCCCTTGATCATTTGAACAATTTTATGTTTCTTTCATGTATATTCAGATGAACTTACTCCCATGAATCCCCCATCCCAGACACCTCTCACCAATGAACTTCTGCAGCCCCCATTGTAACACTTCTGTGATCCAAACCTTCCCTGAACATGAAGCCCATATAATAACAAAATACAATTAATAGGAAAAAGAAATAATAATGATAAGCTTAAATGCAAGAGATAGGTACAAGGAAGCTCAGAAGAAAAAAAAAGAAACTAAACTGAAAATAAAATATAGTTAGTGGATTGGGACATTCAAAAAAATGGGGAAAAAAGAAAAAAGAATCCTTTTTTAAAAATATATATATATATTTTTCCTTTTGTCACTGCATTATCAGATGGCCAGTGTATCATGACACCTTCCACCTATCATTCCCCAGTGTCTCCCAAATTTTCATTTAATTTTCAAAGAAGCTTTAGGTCACTTTTTAAGTAACTTTAGTGAGCTGTATTTTTGTGTCCAACTATTTGTGACTGCCAATCTGCTCAGTGTATATTTCTATACATCACAATGGTAATATCAAATTAACAAATGAAATTTCTTAAAAGAAAGCTATTCAAATTGTAAAATTGAATATGCATTTATATATGTGAATAAGTATTCCTGGAGCCCAAATTAGGATAAGCAGGATGGAGAGGTCATATAAAAATCTGAATATAGGAACAATTGGGAAAGGGAAAAATATTTTCCTAAGATCTTTGACCTATCCAACTCCTAAGGCTTTCTCTTTGCAAGAGCTATGAAGGAAGAGTTAGGTGTGTCAGATGAAAACAATATATTCTAGACTATGGAATTGAGTCTGTTTGCTCTGTAATTCCCTGATTTAAACCTACCAGCCTTAAAATAAGGGTGATTAATAATATAATTACCAAATTTCAATAAGTAAAGGAAAAGTACTTGAAAGCTATGGAAATAATATTTAAAACAAATTAAACAATTATATTCTAAACCTTTTGCAGTCAGTTATCTTTTAAGATTATTCACACATTTAGAGTTTTTTTAAAGAAAAGAAGTTTTAGCCTCCTGTAAAGGGAGGAAAAGGAACATTCCTTGCATAAACTATAATGGTTTCAATTTTATTTAGCTTGAGTATAATCTCCTTAGGTTTATAGGATAACAATTAAATAAATTAACATTATATGTATTAAATCTTTAAGATGATGAAAGGTGTACATTCATGTTAAATGAAATTAAGTTCATGAAGGAAATGTAGATCTGCCTTCTCTTAAAGGGATAAAGTAAATTTCTTTGGTTACTAATTGTAATTTAATAAGCTTGTTTAAAGTTAAAGTAACTTCTACTTATAAGAAGTGTCCTTCTTCTAAACAGAAGCATTTAAATGGCTAATTCCTGGAAGTCATTATTAATTAGAAACTTAAAATGATATTAATAATAAAAAGTAACTTCAAAACAGGAAAATCTGTCAGAGACCACTTCAATCTGCAAGTTAAAGTGTAGTAAGGAAAGATAAACTTGATTCCATTGGGAATCCTCAGTTCACATAAAATAATGGAGAAAATAGTTTTTCCTGTGCTGCTAAAGTGAAACACCATAGTTAATACAGTCTTGGTAAAGATGTAAAAGTAAAAAGCAAAGTACTGAAATAGTTAAGTTCATTTGAAATGTTATACACTGCATTGAAGTATTTAGATAGTGTTCAAAAATTAAGAGCTAGATTTCAGTATCCTCAAACTCTCTTATACATTTAAAGCAGACCTTCCATACCCTGCATTTTGCCTCTCCTTTTGAGTTATTGGCTAAGTCAGTCACTGACCCCTAAAACAATAAAAGTTCCTATTACATCTCTGAACATGCTCCTGAAGTAGATGGAGAGTATGATGCAGTTTCATACTCCTGCAGCAGCCAGCATTGGCTCAATTTGGCCAGGTGTACAATGGACATTGCTTCCAGACTAGCTCTGTTTCATAATGCTGAAGGGTGATATGCATATGCACCAGGCTGGTGAAATATTGGAGCCTACCTTCCTAGCTTCTCTCAGAGGTCAATAGTGCTGCACCATACTGGCTGTGTGAAGAGCATACCAAGTGGAGAAATGATTACCACAGTGATGTAAGTAGATCTTAAACACATTTGGCATTATGGCCTGCTCCTGTGGAGAGATAGCATGTGTGGTCTTGCAAATCTGCAGCTTAGATCTATTAACTGCAGTTCAAAGAGAAATTTATGCATTGGTGGATGCATCAATTAATATTCAACACTGTACCTATATCTCTTCTATTCTAGATCATAATAATAGGGAAATTGAACATGAAAAAAGTCCTGGTATATTTAATTCATTTTCTAAGTAATTAATGAAAGTGCCTATAAAACAAAAGATGGCTCTCTTAAGTACTGTCTTTATTTTCCTTGCCATATGCCTGTCTTGTTATTACCTATACTGTCTTTGTGAGTGTATGACTAAGGCAGTGGCTCTCTTCTTACCTCTCCCAGCTATTCTAAGCATAATCACTGCTGTGGGAAGTGGGGTTGGCAGTTTATACTCAAATTCAGCAGGTCTACCCCAAACTCTCCCTAGAATTAACCAACAGCATAAAAGAATTCAAGGAAGAATGCTGTTTCCCAACAACTTTGGGAGGATGCAGTCTCTGAAGGCACATAACTTTTCTTAATTTTGTGGACCAGTGTGTCATGGCTGTTCCCCTTTTTGGGTCAACTCATCACCATCCTCTTTTTCATTTTTGTGGAAAAATGTATCTTAAAATTTCTAATTAATTTTATTTCTTTTTTTAAACAATTTTTTGCAGTATGCAAAAAACTGCATGCATGAACATGCATAAACTATAAGTTTTCAGAAAACATTGTGAACTTACAAAACAAACATGCATAACATCACACATGTCTCCCACATGTCACCCCACCACAAATACTTTGCATTGTGAAAAATTTGTTAGCAAATTATGAAAGAACATCTTCAAAGTATTACCAAAACTATAGTCTGTATTTTACTCCCCTATTCATTTTTTAAGGATTTATTTATTTAGTTATTTACTTTTATCCATTTTTAGCCCCCCCATTTTTGCTGTTTTGTGTCCATTCACTGGGCAGCTCTCTGTGTCCATTTCCTGCCCTCTCTTCTCATCCCTCTCTTCCTCTCTTCACTGGGATTTGATCCTTGGAATCCCCAATGTGGGAGAGAGACATCCTACCACCTGTGGCACCTTAGTTCCTGGTTTTTCAACACATCTCATCTTGGCTCTCCCTTGTATCACTTTCCTGTAATGTCATCATCTTGCTGCATGGCTCATGGGGCCTCATGGCAAACCTGTGCATGGGGCCTGGTGGCACAACCATGCACACAGCCTGGGGGGCTCACCTGCTCATGGGTCCTGGCAGCACACCCACGCATGTGGCCTGGAGGCTCAACCAGTCACAGGGCCTGGTGGCACACCTGTGCATGGGGCCTGGGGGCTCACCCACTCACGGGGCCTGGTGACTCACCCAATTGTGGGTCCTGGCAATACATCCATGCACAGGGCCTTATGGTGCACCTGCTCACAGGGCCTGGTGTTGCACCCATGCACAGGGCCTGGGGGCTCAATTTCTAATGGGGCCTGGAAGCTCACCCTCTTGTGGGGCCTGGTGGCACACCCATGAATGGAGCCTGATGGCCCACCCACGCATGGGACCTGGTTGTGCACACACACATGGGGCCTGGTGGCCCACACACCTTCTATATTTTTCTTTTTTTTTTTCCAGGAGGTCCTAGGGAACAAACCCAGGTCCTTCTATAAGGGAGATGGATGCCTAACCATTTGAACCATATCTGTCCCCTGCTATATGTCTTAAGGTTGACCAAAGATACCTAGAGTTACAGTCATTTCCCATACAGGATGGTCATATAATAAATCAGGTTTAGTTTATCACCAACATTCTAAAAACCAGACCTAGGGAGAAAAACTAGGTCTGGAGACTAGTGCATGGTTTCTAATATAGCAAATGTTTAGCCTACCATGATTATCAAAAAATCAGGTCAGCAAGAATATTCACACAATTTTATTTCTTATAGAATCAATGCCTTATTAGTCATGTGGGGATTTCATCTTTTTCAAAACAGGTTGCTGGACCTGTCTTCTCTCAACCTCAATAGAATAGCCAGAGAAGTTTATGCCCTGTCAGGCAGGGACTAGTGCCATAACCAGCAGGAAGTAGCTACAGAATAATGACCATTACCCTCAGCACACCCTTAAGAATAAGCACATGAACTCTCTGAGGGGGGAGGTGAGGCAGGTTGATATAGGGAATAGAGGAGAAGATGAGCTACAGCATGGCCAACAGCCAATGTGGCCTACAGACAATATTCCCACAAGACCCTAACAAGATCTTCACCTTAACCTTAAAGTCCCAGTTTCTCTCTCTGGGACCTCCCCTTGGTGCCAGATATTCCAAACAGTCCTCACCATTGAACCTCACAATTGGTGGGCAGCCAAAGAATCTGGGGCCCCTCTCCTTTGAATTAGCAATGGTAGGGTTAATCAATAGTTTAATAAAGATAATTGCATAAAGCAATTTGCTCTGTCTGCATACAGGAGCCCACAGCAAATATTGATGAATATTTCCATCCTTCTCTCCCACTTCTCAGCAAGCTCTGTTCTTTCCCCTCATTTCCCAATAAATTTTTTTTAATGAAGTAAAAAAGATGAAGTAGGGAAGTGGATGTAGCTCAAGGGTTTATGCACCTGCTTCCCATACACTATGTTATGGGTTTGATCCCTGGTACTTCCTCAAATCAAAACAAACAAATGATAAAACAACTCTCATTGAGGAGTGGAAATAGCTCAGTGTTTGAGTGCCTACTTCCAATGAACAAGTTCCTGGTTTTAATCCCCAGAACCACCTAAAAAACCAAAAGACCTAAAAGTGAAGATCTAACTACACACCAGGAAGAAATAGAAAAATGACAACAAACTATATCCAAATGAAACCAATTCAAAGGAAAGAAAGTAAAGATAAGAGCAGAAATAAATGAAATTGAAAACAAAACTATAGAGAATATCAACAAAATCAAAAGTTGGTTCTTTGAGGATATCAAAATCAACAAACCCTTAGATGACAAAAATGAGAGAATATGCAAATACATAAAATCACAAATGACAGGGGAACATTACAAGAGACACCTCAAGTAATAGAGGTCATGAGAGGATACTATGAAAAACAGTAAGCCAAAAAACCAGATAATGTAGATGAGGTAGACAAATTCCTCGAAAAACACTAATCACCTTCAACAACATTAGAGGAAATAGAAGACCTTAACAACCAATCACAAGTGAAGAGATTAAAGCAGTTATCAAAATATTGCCACAGATGAAAACTCATGGAACAAATGGCTTCAGAGGTGATTTCTATCATTCATAAAAAGACAATGTAATACCAATCTTGCTCAAGCTCTTCCAAAGAATTGAACAGGAAAGAATGCTATGAAACACTCTATGAAGCTAATATCACCCTAATACCAAAATCAGAAAAAGATATGAAAAAAGAAAATTACAGACCAATATCTCTAATGAACATAGATGCAAAAATCCTCAAGAAAATACTTGCAAAAAGATTCCAAAAGCACATTAAAAGAATAACACAACATGATCAAATGGCTTTTATACCGGGTAATCAAGGGTGTTTCAACACAAGAAAATCAATTAGTGGAATAAACCCCATTGACAAAATGAAGAAGAAAAATCACATGATCCAACTCAATCTCACACTCTACCCTCACAGAGCAGCATTGCTGAATCCAGTCTCATTTCTGCACCACTGCCATGTCCATCTACTTCAGAACTACACACTCTCACCTTCCATAGATAGTCCAACCCAAACCCCACTTTACTCTTCCTCATGGACCAGCACAACAGCACCCACCCCAACACTGCACCATTCAAACAACCCTCCACTGGCCAAACACACACTTCCACCTTATCATAGATTTTTCCATCTGAGCAATGTCTCACCAACCTCTACTACCTTTCTGTCTCCTGTGAATCAATCTTCCAGACTCTAGCTCTATGAGTCAGCTCAATTTGCTTAATTAATATCAGTAAGCTCATGTAAAATCTGTCCTTCAGTGCCTGGCTTGCTTCACTCAACATAAAGACTTCAAGATTCATCTATGTTAGCCCTTGTGTTAATACTAAATTCCTTCTTAGAGCTGAGTAATATTCCATTGTGTGTATATAGTGCAGTTTGCTTATCCTTTCATATTTTAAGAACCCCTACCTAGAACTTTTTTGTCTACTAATGAAAGTGTTGCTTGTATACTGTTAAGCCTGCATAGTCTGCCCTGTCTGCATAAAACAACAAAATGAAATCTGTAATATGTACTCAATAGTTTCTTAGCAATCCAGGGTGGAATTTTAATCTCTTGCTATTCATTTTATTGCTGTTGTGGTATTTGGCTACAGTGCTCAATGCCCTGACTGCTCAGATATCACTGAAGACTGGTTAGAAGATTGTATGTTGGGAAGAGAATTGGGGTGGAGCATAAGGTTAATAGAAAGAATGCCCCTTCCTTGAACTGCAGCAGAAGGGCTGGGAGGGGGAAGGCTATATTGGCCAATGGCCCATTTACCCTCAGCAGGGGAGAGACTGGCACCAAGAGTGCAATCAGTCTGCTACAAAAGAATGTTAATTGCTAGAACCCTTGATTTACTGTTCTTGCAATCCCCATAGGTAAGCACTCACTGTTAATCATTCCATAGGCTATATATTAGGTAGCCCCCATATTTGCTGTCCTGCCCTATATAAGCTTTGTTTCCACACAATATGGGTGCAGTTGCTGTCCAATGGCTGTCAAGACATGTGAGTAAATAAAAAGTCATGGTTGCTGCTGGCCTTATGGCTTCCTTGTGGATTCTCTGAAATATCAAAAGTATTTGGCATGTCTTCCCAGGGCCAATCCTCCTGCATTAAATCATAATGTAAGCCTTTGGCCATGGTTAGTAGCAATGTTTCAAAACTGTTACATCAATTGTAAGAAATGTGCCATCCATGTGTAAAATACCATTAACAGGAGAGAGGGGAGAATGGGCCATTGTTGGTTATATTGGAATCCCCTATATAATTGATGTGACTTTTCTGTAATCTAAATCTTCTTTTAAGATGAAATGGAAAAAATAAGACACTGGGGAATATATGGAAGAAAATATCACTGTACATACAAGACAACAGCTCTTTCAGTGATGAAAGACACAATGAATAAAATTTATATTTCAAATTATTTTTAAATTTATAGTAGTTTTTTTTTTTTAAAGCTATCATTGTTATTTAATTTGTTTATTAATTTTATTTGGTTATTTTGTTGGCTTCATTTTTGGAATCTTTGGATCACAGAAGAGTCACAGCTGGGGAAGATTATGCATGAGCAGGAGTTCACCTGGGCCTTGCCTCTAAGGCATATGAATATGTTCAAGTGTTCATGGCACATTGTCATGGTTGGTGGAAGTCCACACAATAACTGAAAGAATATTGAATTCCCATCCTGGGGAGCTATTCTACATTCTCTAATATGAGAGTAAGAAACCCCTGAGTACAAGAGCAGTGCCTAGTGAAGAAGGACAGACAATTATGCCAGACCTTTGATATTGATGATTGTACTTATAAACTTTTTCATGTGAAATTGAAACTTAGCCTAGTATTATATATTACATGAGTAACCTCCTGAAAGCCTCCTTACTGCTCAAATATAATCTCTCTCTAAGCCAATCCCAGCATATAAATGTGCTACCTGACCCCAGTGACGGACATGACTCCTGGGGATGAGCCTCCCTGGCACTGAGAGGTTATTACCAAGCAGCAACAGGCAAAGCATCTGGAAAAAGACCTTGATGATAAGGGTGAAATGGTAGATACAAATGAGTTTTTATGTCTAAGAGATTTCAAAGTGAGTTGGATGGTCATTCCAGAGGTTATGCTCATGCACTTCTTAGCAGAAGCTCATTGACTGCCATAGTAAACAGTTCCTCAAATAGTAGGATGCCTGAGGGATCTAGAGATATACTGACACTATAAGCATGGCACACAGCTCAGGAATTTGAAAACCTTTCATTGGGCATTACTTTTGAATTTATCCTCCCCAGTGTAACAGAGTTAGACTCATTTATAGTTTCCCTACATATGGCTCTTCTGCCCCTTCTATTTGAACCTATAATTAGCAACATACTTGATAAACATATGTCCAAGAGACTTAAATCTTTGGTCTTACCATGTACAGTTGATCCCTGAATCTGAGGACAATTGCAACACCTACCCTCAAGTTAACTGGACTCACTCAGGACAACTAGCAAGGTAATGATGATGGACAACACCCATCCCAAGGAACAGAGAGTGTCTGAAACTGCAAGTGAGACATTTCCATGTATCTCCCTCATGGGATTTAAGGACCCTCTCAATTAGAGGCAGAGTGGGCATCACCTTCCCAAAATTTTCAAGTTTGGGGAATGAACAATGGACTAAAGTAGACTTATTATTCTACTATAGAATTATTGTTATTCTAGCAATGGAAGAACTTTTATCATTGATGTGGAAGTAGTAGCCAGCAGAGGTTCAGAAGGGAGGGAGAGGGAAGAATAGTTGTAATATGGGGGCATATTTGGGACACTGGAATTGTCCTGCATGACACTGCAATAATGGATACAGGTTGTTATATACATATATTTTAAATATATTTTTATTAAGTATATCATTCATACATGACATGCATAAACAATAACTGTATAATAAAGATTGTGAATTTACAAAATAAACATACATAACATCATATAGGGGTCTCATACATCTCCCCTCCACCAACACTTTGCATTGTTGTGAAACATCTGTTATAAACTGTGGAAGAGCATCATCAAAATATTACTACTGACTATAGTTCCTATCTACATTTGGTGAATTTTTCCCCCAACCCACCCTATTTTTAAAAAATATATTTTACTGCAGAGGTTGTGACCTGGCAAAACAATCATACACATATATAGAATTCCCATACAACACCCCTTCACCAACACACCACACCATGCCAAAACATCTTCCACAAACCATGGGACAACATCACCAGACCACTACCACCAACCATGGTCCACAGCATACATCTGGCACACCTTCTCCATACACCTCCATTATCAACACAGTACATCTTTGGCATTGATGCAAGACTATTATAGTATTGCTTTTAACCACAGTATATAGGTTGCACCTATTGTAGTTTTTCCATGCTTCTCCACATTCCCCACCACCCTGTAATTGTGATGTACATCTACTCTAGCTCACAGAAGGGTACTCTTGCATTTGTACCCTCAACCACAATTCTCATCCACCTCTGGGTTCACTGTGTTATTCAGTCCCTTGATTAGTCTTTAGCTTTCTTTCAATTGACATTTACTTCCTCAGACTACCCTTTTCAGCCACAATCCCATTTATAAACCAGTTGCTACTCACTATAATGTATAACCATCAACTCTATCAATTGCCATACTTTTACATTCAAGTTAATTAAAGAAACATATATTAAGCATCAGTAGTTCTTCTCAATCCTCCTCTTATCTCCTAATAACCTATACTCTAATTTTTAACTCCATGTGATTATTCTTCATATTTAGTTCACATTATTGAGACCATGCAATATTTTTCCTTTTGTGTCTGGCTTACTTCACTTAGTATAATGTCCTCAAGATTCATCAAGATTAACACATGTGTCACAATTTCATTTCTTCTTGCTGTAGCATAGTATTCCATCATATGTATACACCACATTTTGTTTATTCAGTCATTGGTTGATGGACACTTGTGTTGTTTCCATCTTTTAGCAATTGTGAATGACAGGGAAGCAGGTGTGGCTCAATGGATAGAGCTCCCATTTACCATATGGGAGGCCCTGGGTTTCCTTCCCGGGGCCTCCTTGTGAGGGCAGGCCGGCCGGCCTGCAAGGTGCTGTAGGCTGATGCAGCAAGACCTCACAGCAGGAAGCAGGTGTGGCTCAATCGATAGAGCCCCCGTTTACCATGCGGGAGGCCCCGGGTTTGCTTCCAGGGGCCTCCTTGTGAGAGCAGGCCGGCTGTGCATTGCAGTGGGCTGATGCAGCAGGACCTCACAGCAAGGGGGAGATAAGCAGACACGGAAGAAACACACAGCGAATGGACACAGTAAAACACAAGGAGCAAGGGGGGGATAAATAAATAAATAAATAAATCTTTTTAAAAAATTGTGAATAACACTGCTATGAACATCCGTGTGCAGATGTCTGTTCATGTCATAGCTTTTAGTTCTTCTGGATATATTCCTAATAGAGGAATTGCTGGATCATACAGGAATTCTATATTTAGTTTCTTGAGGATCCACCAAACTGTCTTCGACAGAGGCTGCAGCATTTTACACTCCCACCAACAGTGAAGGCATGTTCCTATTTCTCCACATCCTCTCCAGCACATATTGTCTGTTTTTTAAATAATGGCCATTCTATGCAGTGTTTGATGATATCTCATTGTTGTTTTCATTTGCATATCCCTAATAGCTCATGCTATGGAACATTTTTTTTTTTATGTGCTTTTTTGGCCATTTGTATTTCCTCTTTGAAGAAATGTCTATTTAAATCTTTTGCCCATTTTTAAATTGGATTGCTTGCTCTTTTATTGTTGAGTTGTATGATCTCTTTATATAGAATGGAAATCAAATGCTTATCAAATATGTGGTTTCCAAATATTTTTCCCATTGAGTGGGCTGCCTTTTCACCTTCTTGATGAAGTCCTTTGAATCACAGAAGTGTTTAAATCTGAGGAGGTCCCATTAATCCATTTCTTTCATTGTTCATGCTTTTGTTGTAAGGTATGATTATATATTTTGTCATAACCTACAAAATTGTGTGGGACAGAGTATAAACTATAGTCCGTGGTTGGGAGCAATGCTTCGTTATGTCTTTATCAATTGTAGCAAATATACCAATTAATGAAGGATGTTGTTATTATGGGAAAGTTTGGGATTGGGCGGGAATGGGACATATGGGTATCCCCTATATTATGTAGCATTTATGTTATCTAAAGTTCTTTAAAAATAAAAAATAATTGAAAAATCATAAAAAACCAGATAGTTATTTTGACATGGTTGTTAAGCCCTCTCAACTGGACCAGAGCAGTCTGTTCAACAAATGATGCTGGGAGAACTGGATAGCCATATTCAAAAATAAGAAAGGGTACCCCTATCTCACACCTTATACAACTGCATATTCTAATGAAATGAAATGTATCATCATACATATCTATCAGTATAGGTTAATATATCTCACAAGGTTTTCCTAGGAATATTTCCAAAACTATATTCAGAATTTTAAAATCCACTAAAATCAGTAAATTAATGAAAAGTGAAATCCTTCATTTCCATTCAGATATAAATTCAATTTCTTAGTAAGAAAACCATAAACATTCTTAATACTTTATTCTTAATACTTTAGTATTAAGATGAAATTGGCTTCAGAGATTGAGTTTTGTAACATTCCTTCCTTTTCAATTTTTTGGAAGAAGTTGACTAAGATTGGTATAAGATCATCTTTGAATGATTGGTAGAATTCACTGTGAAGCCATCTGGTCTTGGGTCTTTCATTTTAGGGAGATTTCTGATGACTGATTTTTTTTTAAATTGTGGTTGGTTTGTTGAGGTCTTTGATTTCTTCTAGGGTCAGTGTGTGTTGTTCATGGGTTTCTTCAATTCACCCATTACATGAATATTGTCAAGTTTGTTGGCATACAGTTAATAGTATTCTCTTTTAATATTTTAATTTGTGCTCAGTGTTAATATCCCTCATCTCATTTCTGATTTTGTTTGCCTCTTCTCT
>JAQZBX010041229.1:0-22417 GCA_029593785.1 Cabassous unicinctus
TGCAAGGTTCATTCTGCCAGTTTTGAAGCAGATTTTAGCTTTAAACTAAATTAAAAAGAATAATTTATTTTTGATTTTTTAAAGTGACCTTTATTTTTGTGTGTAGGAAATACAGAACCCAAAATAAGTCCTCTTCTAGACCATGCTCTTCACTGAGGCATCCCTAACTAGGCTCATGGAAACTAATCAAACACTTCCCACTTCCTAGCATCCTCAGGGGAGCTGAAACTTTGATGCTAGTCCGTGCAGAATGATAAAAATGGCTGACTCCTCTCCTGAAGCCGAGGTTCAGCATCACAGGGCTGCTGTGTAAATCAGGTTTCCTCAGCAGATTTGCCTTTCCCCTCACACTGGTGCTTCTTCAAGCTAGCTAATCTGCTTCCCAAAGCTATGAGTGGGTCCAGGCAGTCAAATTGATGGTAAAGAAACCACTCTCTGCCTTCTGTCAGAACCCTCCCTCTCTCAGAGAGTGCTCACTCTCCCCAGCTTGGGGGGTTTGGGGCTTATCCCTGGGCAGCTAGGTAAATCAACTTCCTCACTAGATTTACCCCACCCCTCTGCCAGGTGTTGATTCAATCCAGCTATTTTGTTCACCCAAGGTGCAAGGGGTTCCAGGCAGCCAAATCCACAGAAAGGAAAGTTCTCTCACCCCTTTGCCAGAGCCCTCCCACTCTCAGAGAATGCTCCTTCTCACTGGACACTTTAACGAAGTTTCTTGGTGGAAGTCACAGGTCAAACTGGTTTTATTTTTCTCTAAAGGTGGGGTTCATCCCTCTGTACTAACCCCACAGGCAGGCTTAAAACTAATGAATCTCTATTGATCAGTCCACACCATTGATCTGCACAGATAGTTGTTCTAAGCTTCTCATTCCGTGTGCCCAGAGGACAGAGCCCCAGGCAGGACAATGTCCACAAACCACCATAATCCGAGATGTCTCAGAGAGTGCCCTCCTAAACGGATGCTTAATTGCCTATAAGCATCATCATTATTTTTAAAACAAATCTGTTTTATTGAGACATATAAAACCAATATATTTTAAATCCAATGTTTACATTCCATGGTACTTGGTATATTAACAGTTTTGTGCATTCATCTCTTCAATCATTATTAAACATTTTCAATAGATCTTTAATAATTATAATATAGAAAAACCAGAAGAATAAAGAAGAAATTATTCACCTCTCAATCCATTTGTAGACACTGACATACATAGGTGTTTTTCTGGTTATCCTTGAATAAATTTTTTATCTATCAGTTTTAATGATATGTGATCCCATACTACATCATGTGGACAAATGAACAATGAATGGCTTCTTTGAAGGTGTTGAAAGGGTCTTTATTTTAAAATTATGAACTGAAATGCATATTAGATTGAAAGAAAACATCATTTTTAAAAGGGAGTGTAGGTAAATCGATACTTTTGAGGAGATATTTTTCCATGATTTCACGATTATTTAGGAAATGTTTAGAAGGCTCTGGATATTATTAAGAAAGAATTACTGATTTTCTGGACATCATTGGACTGTTCTTGAATGCAGGGAGATTGTGAGGCAGGTATCCATATATAAACACCTGCTCTTATGAAATATTGTAATTTTTTAGAAAGTGTTGGAATTAAAATCAAACTCATTCTTACAAAGAAACAGAACCCAAATATCCAGAAATGAAAACCTTGGAACTCAGACTATTAATAGCTCCCAGCCTCCAAATTACTCCTATAGCTTATGAATGACCTTGCACACACCCAGAATTGAAAAAGGGACTTGTAGGGTTCACAAGATGACAAAGAGTGACTCAAATGTTTACAAGATATCATTAGGGAGTGGAATGGTCCATAAAAGTCAAGCTCAGTTTACATCAAGCTCAGTTTACCACCCTGCATTCTATGTATGTGTGATTATAGCCTCCAACAATGAAGAAACACAAAAGGAAGACCACTTTAGAGAAATAAGTAAGTCTAAAGCTTCATATTTGTCTCTCAACCTCATCTTTCTCTTTATATATATATCTTTAGTGATGTATATTAGTCATACATGAACATACATAAACTTGAAATATAGAGTAGAAATCACTACCTTAGAAAATAAAGGGGCATAACACTTGGCAGAGGTCCCACACACACATCTCCAGCAGAACTTTGAAATGTAATTCAATTTTTAAAATTCACCAGAGCATTTATAAACACGACTAATAACTACTATCAATGCCTCAACATGGGTGTACAATTTCTGACATCCCCACAATTTTTAAATCAAATTCATTTTGTGAGACATATTAAACTAATATCTTTTTTATCCAATGTGTACATTCCCTGGTCTTTGGTATATTCACAGTTGTGTACTTTCATCTCTTCATTCATTATTAAACCTTTCAAAAGCTTTATAATAATTATAATAAATAAAGGAAAACTAGAAGAATAAAGAGGAACTTATTGACCTCTCAAACAATTTGCTGAAAATGGTATACATAGATGTTTGTCTGGCCGTCCTTGAAAAATCTTTTCTGTTTATTGTTCTGTTTTATTGATATACAATCCCATACTACATCATGTGGACAAAGTGAACAATGAATGGCTTTATTAAAGCTGTTGAAAGGTCTTTATTTTAAACTTCTGAATGGAAACGTATATTAGACTGAATGAAAATGTTAATTTTAAAAGGGAGTATAGGTAAATCGGTAATTCTAAGAAGATCTTTTTACATGATTACATGATGTTTTACTAAATGTTTAGAAAGCTCCAGATTTTCTTTCAAGGAAACCATTCCTGATTTTCTGGACATCAATATGCTGTTTTTGAGTGCAGATAAATTGTGATGTATGAATTCATATATAAATACCTGCTCTTGTGACATATTGTTATTTTTTTAGAAAGTATTGGAAATAAAATCAAACACATTCTTACAAAGAAACAGAATACACATATACACAAATGAAAACCCAGGAACTCAGAGTACAAATACCTCCCAGCTTCCAAAATCTCCTGTGGCTTATGATGGAACTTGCCAACACCCAGAAGAGGAAAATGGAGTTGTACGGTCCACAAGGTGGCAAAGAGTGATTCATATGTTTACAAGATATCATGGGGGAAAGAAATTGTTCATAAAATCAAGGACCTAATCTATCAAGCAGAGTGTACCGTCCTCCATTCTATGCAAATGTGATTATAGTCTCCAACAATGAAGAAACAGAAAAGGAAGATGACTTTAAAGACACAGGTAATTCCAAAGCTTCATAAATGTCTCTCAGCACACTCTTTCCCTTAATATATATTTATTGTGGTGCATAACAGTCATACATAAACATACATAACCTGGAAGTTTATAGAAGAAATAACAACTTTAGAAAATAAAGGGAAATAACACCTTTCAGTGGCCCAATCTTCAGCAGAAAATTTTAATGTTATCCATTTTAAAAATTGTCCAGAGCATTTCTGAAACACGACTAATAACGATTATCCATGACTCAACTTGGGTGTACAATTCCTGACATCCCCACGAATTTTAAAACAAATTGGTTTTATTGAGACATATTAAACCAATACCTTTTTTATCTGATGTGCACATTCCCTAGTCCTTGGTATATTCACAGTGATGTGCATTTGTCTCTTCAATCATTATCAAACCTTTTCAAAGCTGTATAATAATTACAATAAATAAGGAAAAACCAGAAGAATAAACAAGAAATTATTCACTTCTCAAACCATTTGTTGACACTGACTTATGTACGTGTTTTTTGGCTGTCCTTGAACAAATTTTTATATTTATCAGTTTAATTGGTTTGTTATCCCATAATACATCATGTGGTCAAAGTGAACAATGAAAAGCCTTTTTTAAAGCTGTTGAAATGGTCTTTATTTTAAAATTATGAACTAAAAAGGATTTTAGATTGAAAGATAAGTTTAATTTTCAAAAGGAAGTTCGGTAAATCGAAAATTCTGAGGAGATCTTTTTCAATGATTCCACGATTGCTTACTGAATGTTTAGAAGGCTCTGGATTTTGTTTCAAGAAACGATTCCTGATTTGATTTTCTGGACAGCTTTGGGCTGTTGCGGAGTGCAGAGATATAGTGATGCAGGAATCCAAGTAAAAATACCTGCTCTTATGACAAATTGTAACTTTTTAGAAAGTATTGGAAATAAAAACAAATGCATTCTTACATAGAAACAGAATCCACATATACACATATGCAAACCCAGGAACTCAGATTACAAAGAGCTCCCAGCCTCCAAATTCTGCCTATGTCTTATGATGTACCTACCAACACTGGGAAAAGTGACTTGTAGGGCCCACAAGGTGAAAAAGAGTGACTCAAATGTTCACAAGATACCATGGGGGAGAGGAATGGCTCATAAAAGACAAGGACCTAATCAATCAAACAGAGTGTACACCGTCCATTCTATGCAAGCTTGATTGTAGCATCCAACAGTGAAGAAAAAAAATGGAAATGATTTTAGAGAAATAGGTAATTCCAAAATTTCAGAATTATCTCTGAACACCCTCTTTCTCTTAATATATATTTTTAGTGATGCACATCAGTCTTACAAGAACATGCATATACTTGAAGTCTACAGGAAAAATCACAACTTTAGAACATAAAGGGATATAAATCCTTATTTGGTCCCTTACACACATCTCCAGTGGACAATTGAATTGTGATTCATTTTCAAAAATTGCCCAGAGCATTTCTGAAACACGACAAATAAGTATTATCCATGGCTCAACTTGGGTGTACAATTTGTGACATCCCCATGATTTTTTAAACAAATCTATATTATTGAGATATATTAAACCAATATCTTTTTTATCCAATGTGTACATTCCCTGGTCCTTGGTATATTCAAAGTGGTGTGCATTCATCTCTTCAATCATTATTATAAATTTTCAATAACCCTAAAATAATTATTAAAAATAAAGAAATCCAGAAGAATAAAGAATAAATTAATCACCTCTGAATCCATTTGTTGAGACTGACATACATAGGGGTTTTCCTGGCTGACTTTGTACAACTTTTTTGTTTATCAGTTTTATTAATAAGTGAAACCAGAATATATCATTTAGAAAAATGCAATAAGTGACTTTTTAAAAGTTGTTGAAAATGTCTTTATTTGAAAATTATGAACTGAAAATCATATTAGATTGAAAGAACATATTATTTTAAATGTGATTGTACATTAATCCATTATTCAGAGGAGATGTTTTTCCATTATTTCATGTTTGTTTACTGAAAATTTGAAATGCTGCAGATTTTGTTTCAAGGAAAGCATTCCTAATTTTCTGGACAGCATTTGCCTGTTTTTGAGTGCAGAGAGATTGTGAGGCAGGTATCCATATATAAATTCCTGCTCTTATGACATATTGGAATTTTTTAGAAAGTATTGGAAATATAATCAAATGCATAATTACAAAGAAACAGAATACGCATATAAATGAAATCAGAGTAGCTCTGAGTACAAATTGCTCTAAGACTCCAAATTTCTCCTATGGCTTATGAAGGGACCTGCCAAAATCCAGAAGAGAAAAAGGGACTTGTATGGTCCACAAGGTGACAATGAGTGACTCAAATGTTTACAAGATATCATGGGGGAGAGGGATGGTTCATAAAAGTAAAGAATAAAAGTCAAGGACCTAATCCATCAAACAGTCTACCACCCTCCATTCTATGCAGGCATGATTATTGACTCCAAAAATGAGGAAAAACAAAAGGAAGACCAATTTAGAGAAATAGGTAATTCCAAACGTTCATGTTTGACCATCACTACCCTCTTTCTCTTAATATAAATTTTCAGTGTTGGATATCAATTATACATGAACATACATAAACTTGAAATCTAGAGCAGAAATCATGACATTTGAATATAAATGGGCATAATACTTTACAAGGGTCCCATACACACATCTCCACAAGAAACTTGAATTTTGATTCATTTTTTCAACTTAGCCAGTGCATGTTTGAAACACGACTAATAACTATGATCCATTGCTCGACTTGAATGTATGATTCCTGACATTCCAATGATTTTAAAAATGAATCTGTTTTATTGAGCCATACTAAATCAATATCTTTTTTATCCAATGTGTACATTCCCTGGTCCTTTGTATATTCAATGAGGTTTGCATTCATCGCTTTAAACATTATTAAATATTTTACATGTCTCTATAATAATTATAATAAATAAAGAAAAACCAACAAAAAAATATTCACCTCTCAATCCCTCTGTTGTCACTGTCATGCATAGGTGATTTTCTGGCCATCCTTGACCAAATATTTGTGTTTACCTATCAGTGATATTGATATGTGGTCTCATAACAAATCATGTGGACAAAGTGAGCAATGAATGGCTTTTTTAAAGCTGTTGAAAAGGTCTTCATTTTAAAAGTATGAACTGAAATGTATATTATTTTGCAAGAGAATGTCTGTTTTAAAAGGGAGTTGAAGATTAATATAGATTTAATATAATCAGTGATAAAAAAGAAGTACCATGGCACAAACCCCTATGAAGGTTAATAATTTGTCTGAAGTAATGAATATAAATTACAATAAATTTTTAATTATTATAGTATTCCCCATAAAATACTTGGACATTATAATCTCTAGGAGTCAAATAAATTTTTGTTTTACCTTGCAATTTCCACTGAGTCATGCATTCTTTCTGAGAAAAAAAATGCCCTCATTGGAAACTGCACAAACCTCATTGCCCTAAATTACTACTCATAGCAAGATCACTAGGAAAATCATAGTATTTCCAACCATGGATCCTCAGAGCAATGGAATCCAAGGGCAGAGAAAAAAATTAAAAAAGAATGAGAAAGTATTGTCATCTCAATGAAGATCCAACATTATCAAAATTCACCAGACACCAGATACTTCCCAGATTAGGGCAATTGATTACCATTCTAAGTAATAGGAAATCAAACTTTTGCACTGGATTCCAAAAGGGCTCCCAGGGCTGGAGCCTGGCACACTATAATCATGGTCATCCTGCCATTGCTGATCCAGGAAAAATGGCCACGAGATGGTTCCTAGCAACTGGACTGGCTTGTCTTCTTTCTGCTCCTCCCAAGCAGGGTCCTTAGCTGAGTACAGCAAAAACAGTTCTGCAAACTTAATTATTTGGAGTTTGGGGTCATTTAGAATGGGCTGTTTAGAAAAGATAGCAGCAGGAGAGTAGGCAATGCTAAAAACAGAAAAGAAAGAGAAAAATAGAATCCTGAAAGAAAGAAACCAAGCTCTAATTCTCTTTTTCAGTGTGGTGTGGTGCTGGTTGAAAATTAGAAGTGAAAGAAAAAACCCACTAGACAACTCAGGACTATGTGGAAAAATTTAAAACACAAGAGACTTCAATACACACCACCATATACAACCAACTATCCAGGCATGTTCAAAGTACGGTGTGAAAGTGTGTTTAAAACATAAAGTATGAACACTGGTGGGTGGAAACAATGCCAAGATATTCTATCATGATCTATGTGGAATATTCCACCGCATGTCATGTGATGCTGGAGGAAAGTGGTTTGAGAATTCTGAGAGATTGTATATATGTGCTTTTTTTTAGTTTACAGCCTCTGTTAAGAAATATATATTAAGAAAAACAAGAATGTGACCAATTGGAAGAAAAAATTAGATTTAATTTAGATTAGGATGACGATATTCCCTTATACAGCCATTTGGTGTATTGAAATTTAAGGAAAAAAATGTAAACCCTTGGTAAAATACAGATTTTAAAAGAATGGTTAATTATCTAGTTTGGCCTACAAGTAAATCTTTACTTAGACTGAAAGAATTTTTCCACATAACCTGTCAACGCTAATTGGAAATTAAATCTTTTAGCCCTTATAAATAGTAAGCTCTTTAAAAATAAGAGGCTTCAAAGAGAATAGTTCGTGTGGCACGCATATTTTACATAAATATTTGGACTAGATTTTCTTCCTAATAGTTATTGAAATAATATTAAACTACTCTAACTATGAGAATAATAATGGGAGAAAAAGAAATGCTTCTCAGTGATAACTCCATTTGTGAAAAATCACATTTTAAATCGATAATTCAGTGGAGATCTTTTTACATGACTTCATGATTGTTTTCTGAATTCTTAGAACCTCTGTGTTTTTTTTTTCAATGAAGTCATTCCTGAGTTTCTAGACATCATTGGGCTGTTCTCAAGTGTAGAGAGATGTGAAGCAGGTATCCATATATAAATAACTGCTCTTATGACTTATTTGTAATTTTTAAAAAATATTGGAAATAGAATCAAACTCATTCTTATGAAGAAAAAGAATACACGTAAAGATAAATGAAAATCCAGTAAATCTGAGAAGAAATAACTCCCAACATCCAAATTTCTCTGATAATTTATGAAGTATGTTGCCAAAACCCAGAAGACAAAAAGGGATTAGTAGGGTTCATAAGCTGAAAAAGAGTGACTCAATTGATTACAAGATATCATGGGGGAGAGGAATGGTTGATAAAATTGAAGGACCTAATCCATCAAGCAAAGTGTCCCGTCCTCCATTCTATGCACGCATGATTATAGCCTCCAACAATGAAGAAAAACAAAAGGAAGACCCCTTAAGAGTAATAGGTCATTCCAAATCTTAATAATTATCTCTCACCACCCTCTTTATCTTAATATATATTTAGTGATGCAGATCAATCTTACAGGAACATAATTAAACTTGAAGTCTAGAGCAGGAATTAAACCTAAGAAAATAAAGGGGCATAACACCTCACAGTAGTCACATAGACATATCTCCAGCAGAAACTTAAAATGTGATTCATTTTTAAAAATTGGCCAGAGCATTTCTGACACATGACTGATAACTATTATCCATGCCTCAACTTGGGTGTACAATTCCTGACATCCCCACAATTCTTAAATAAAAATTGTTTTATTGAGACATGTTAGACAAATATTTATTTTATACAATGTGGGCATTCCCAGGTCCTTAGCATATTCACAGTTGTTTGCATTCATTTCTTCAATGACTATTCATCCTTTTCAATAGCTCTATAATAATTGTAATAAAGACACACTAGAAGTACGAAAAAAAATTATTCACCTCTCAATCCATTTTTGGACAGTGACATACAGAAATGTTTTTCTGGCTGTCCTTGAACAACTTTTTTTGTTTATATATCACTTTTATTGATATGTGATCCCATACTACATCATGTGGACAAATTTAAAAATGAAAGGCTTTCTAAAAGCTATTCTAAAGGTTTTTAGTTTAAAATTATGAACTGAAACAGATATTAGATTGAAAGAAAATATTAATTTAAAAGTGAGTGTAGGTAAATCAATAATTCTGAGAAGATCTTTTCCCATGATTTCACTACTGTTTACAGAATGTTTAGAAAGTTCCAGATTTTGTTTCAAGGAAATCTTTCCTGGTTTTCTGGACATAAGCAGGGTATCCTCAAGTGGAGAGTGATTGTGATGCACATATCCATGTATAAATACTTACTCTTATGACATATTGTAATTTCTTAGAAAATATTGGAAATATAATCAAACTCATTCTAACAAAGAAACAGAATCTACATATACACAAATGAAAACCTAGTACCTCATAGTACAAATAGGTCCCAGTCTCCAAATTTCTCCTATCTTTTATGAAGGAACTTGGCAACATCCAGAACAGAAAAATGGAACTTTAGGGTCCACAATGTGACAAAGAGTGACTCAATTGTTTGCAAGATATAGTGGGGGAGAAGAATGGTTCATTAAATTCATGGACCTAATCCTTCAAGGAGAGTGTACTGCACTCCATTCTTTGCATGTGTGATTATAGCCTTCAACATTGAAGGAAAACTAAAAGAACACAACTTTAGAGTAATAGGCAATTCCAAAGTTTCATATTTGCTCTCACCACCCTCTTTACCTTAATAAAAAATTTTAGGGATTCATATCATTCATACATGAACATACATTAACTGGAATTCTAGAGCAGAAATCACAACCTTAAAAAATGAATGGGCATAACCCCTTACAGAGGTCCCATACACACATCCCCAGCAGAAACTTGAATTGAGATTCATTTTAAAATTCACCAGAGCATCTTTGAAACATGACTAATAACTACTATCAAAGGATCCACTTAGGTGTACAATTCCTGACACCCACATGATTGTTAAAACAAATCCCTTTTATTGAGACATATTAAACCAATATCCTATGTATCCAAAGTGAACATACCCTGTTCCTTAGTATATTCACAGAGGTGTGCATTCATATATTCAATCATTGTTAAGCCTTTTCAATAGATGTATAATAATTATAATAAATAAAGAGAAACCAGAAGAATAAATAAGCAATTATTCACCTCCCAATCCATTTGTTGACCCTGACATACATAGGTGTTTTTCTGGCTGTCCATGAACAATTTTTTTGGATTATCTATCAGTTTTATTTATTTGTGATCCCATCCTACATAATGGGGACAAAGTGAACAATGAATGGCTTTTTTTAAAGCTGGTAAAAGATCTATATTATAAAATTATGAATTGAAAAGTATATTAGATTGAAAGAGAATGTTAATTTTAAAAGGGAGTGTATGTTAGCTTAGAGTCAATATAATCAATGATAATACAGAGATTATATGGCACAAACACATATAAAGGGAAATAATTAGACTGATGTTAGGGAAATAATTATAACAAATTCTAATTTCTTTATTCCCCGTAAAATACTTGGACATTATAATCTCTAGGAGTGAATTAAATCTTTGTTTTATCGTGCAATTTCCATTGAGGCATTCATTCTTTCTGAGTAAAAAAAAATGTCCTTTTTGGATATTGCACCCACCTCCTTGGCCTAAATTACCACATGTAACAAGATCTCTAGGAAAACCATAGTATTTCAAACCTGTGATCCTCAGAGCAATGGAATCCAAGGGCAGAGGGAGAAGTTAGAATAGAATGAGAAAGTAATGTTTTCTCAATGAAGTGCCAACATCATCAAAGATCACCAGACAGCAGATACATCCCAGCCTAGGGCAATGGATAACCTTTCCATGTAACATGAAATTGAAGTTTTGTACTGGATTTCAAAAGGACTTCCAGGGCTGGAGCCTGGAAGACTACAATCATGGTCATCCATGATTATAGAAAGTATTGGAAATAAAATCAAACACATTCTTACAAAGTAACATAATCCATATTTATACAAATTAAAACCCAGGATTCTGAGTACAAATAGCTCCTAGCCTCCAAATTTCTCCTAGGGCTTATGACAGACCTTGCCAATACCCATAATTAAAAATGGGACTTTTAGGGTACACAAGGTGATAAAGAGTGACTGAAATGTTTACAAGATAACATGGGGGAGAAGAATGGTTCATAAAAATCAAAACCTAATACTTCAAGCAGAGTACCCCTCCCTCCATTTGATGCACGTGTGATTATAGTCTCCAACAATGAATAAACACAATAGGAAGACCACTTAAGAGAAATAAGTAATTCCATAACTCCATACTTGTCTCTGACAACACTCTTTCTTTTAATATACATATTTAGTGATGCATATCAATCGTATAGGAACATACATAAACTTGAAGTCTAGAGCAAAAATCACAACCTTAGAAAATAATTAGTATAAAACCTTACATTGGTCCCATCTCCAGCAGAAACTTGAATTTTGATTCTTTTTTTAAAATTGTCCAGGGCATTTCTGAAACCCGAATAATAATTATTATCCATGGCTCACCTTGGTTGTACAATTCCAGATATTGCCATGTTTTTAATACAAATCTGTTTTATTGAGATGTATTAAACCAATATCTTTTTTTATCCAATGTGTACATTCCATGGTCCTTGGAATATTCACAGTGGTATGCATTCATCTCTATAATCATTATTAAATCATTCCAATTGTTCTATAATAATTATAATTAATATAGAAATACCTGAAAAATGAAGATGAAATTATTCACCTTAGTCCATTTATTGAAACTGACATAAATAGGTATTTTTCAGGCTGTCCTTGAATGACTTTTTCTGTTTATCTCTCGGATTTTTTGATATGTGATGCCATACTACATAATGCGTACAAAGTGTACTATGAAGGGCTTTTTTTAAGCTATTGAAAATGTCCTTCTTTTAAAATTATAAACTGAACCGTATATTATATTTAAAGAAAATTTTAATTTGAAATGGGTGTGTAGGTAAATCGATAATTCTGTGAACATCTTTTTCCACAATGTCACGAGTGTTTACTGAATGTTTAGAAGGCTCTGGAGTTGTTTCAAGGATACCATTCCTGATTTTCAGTACATAATTGGGCTGTTCTCGAGTGTAAAGAGATTGTGCTGCAGGTATGTATATATAAATACCTGTTCTTATGACATATTGTAATATTTTAGAAAGCATTGAAAATAAAATCAAACTCACTCTTAAAGACACAGGATCCACAGTTAGACAAAAGAAAACACAGAAAATCAGAGCACAAATGCCTCCCAGCCTCCAAATTTCTCCTATGACTTATGAAAGACCTTCACCTCATCCAGAAGCAAAAAGGGACTTGTAGGGTCAAAAAGGGGACAAAGAGTGACACAAATGGTTACAAGATATCATGGGGGAGAGAAATCATTCATAAAAGTCAAGGTCTTAATCCCTAAAGCACAGTGTACCAAACTCCAGAATATGCACACAGGATTATAGCCTCCAACAATGTAGAAACACAAAAGGAAGACCACTTAAGAGAAACAGGTAATTCCAAACCTTCTTACTTGCACCTGACAACCCTCTTTCTCATAATATATATTTTTAGTAATGCAAATCAATCAAACATGAACATACATTAACTTGAAGTCTAGAGCAGAAATCACAACCTTAGAAAATAATTGGCACAACAACTTACAGTGTTCCCATCTCCAGCAGAAACATGAATTGTGATTCATTTTTAAAAATTCACCAGAGCATCTTTGAAACATGAGTAGTGACTATTATCTATGCCTCAGTTTGGGTGTACAATTCCTAACATCCCCACGACTTTTAAGCAAATCTGTTTTATTGAGACATATTAAACCAATATCTTTTTTATCCAATGTGTACATTCCCTTGTCATTGGTATATTCACAGTGGTGTGCATTCATCACTTCAATCATTATTAAACATTTTCAATAGTGCCATATTAATTATAATAACTAAAAAATACCAGAAGAAGAAGGAAGAAATTATTCACCTCTCAATCCATTTTCTGACACTGATATATATATAGGTGTTTTTTCTGCCTGCCATTGAACACCTTTTTTTTTTAATCAATCAGTTATTTTTATATGTGATCATAATACTATATCATGTGGACAAAATGAACAATGAACAGTTTTTTTTAGAGCTGTGAAATGGTCTTTATTTTAATATTATTATCAAAAAAATATATTAGATTGAAAGAAAATGTCAATTTAAAACGGAGTTTAGGTGAATCAATAATTCAGAGGAGAAGATTTCCATGATTTTACGACTGTTTAGTGAATGTTTACATGGATCCGGATTTTTTTTCAAGGAAACCATTTCTGATTTTCTGTACATCATTGGGCTGTTCTCGATTGCAGAGAGAATGTGAGACATGTATCCATATATAAATACCTGCTCTTATGTCATATTGTAATTTTTTAGAAATTATTGGAAATAAAGTCAAACTCCTTCTTACAAAGAAACAGAATACACATATACACAAATGAAAACCCAGGAACTCAGAATGCAAATAGATTCCAGCCTCCAAATTTCTCCTATGGCTTATGAAGGACCGTGCCAACACCCAGAATAAAAGGGACTTGTAGGGTCCACAAGGTGACAGGGTGACTCAAATGTTTACAAGATATGAAGGAGGAGAATGGTTCATAAACACAAGGACCTAATCATCAAGCTCAGTGTACCACCCTTCATTCTATGCACGCATGATTAAAACCTCCAACAGTGAAGAAACACAAAAGGAAGACCGCTTTAGAGAAATAGACAGTTCCAAAGCTTCATAGTTGTCTCTAACCACCCTCTTTTTCTTAATATATATATTTAGTGATGCATATCATTCATACATTAACATACATAAACTTGAATTCTAGATCAGAAATCACAACATTAGGATAAAGGTACATAAAACCTTAGAGTTTTCCCATACACTTATCTCCCACAGAATGTTGAATTGTGATTCATTTTTAAAAATTGGCCAGAGCCTTTCTGAAACACGACTAATAACTACTATCCATGGCTCAACTTAGATGTACATTCCTGACATCCATACAAATTTTAAAACAAATCTGTTTATTGAGACATATTAAACCAATATATTTTTTTATCCAATGTGTACATTCCCTGGTCCTTGGTATATTAACAGTAGTGTGCATTCATCTCTTCAATCATTAATAAACCTTTTCAATAGCTTTATAATAATTATAATAAATAAATAAAATCCAGGAGAATAAATAAGTAATTATTCCCCTCTCACAACTTTTGTAGACACTGTAATGCATGGGTGTTTTTCTGGCTGACCTTGAACAACTGCTTTTGTTTATCTATCAGTTTTATTAAGATGTGATCCCATTCTACATCATGTGGACAAAGTGTACAATGAATGGCTTTCTTAAAGCTGTTGAAAAGGTCTTGATTTTAAAAGTATGAAATGAAATATATATTAGATTGATAGAGAATGTCAATCATAAAAGGGTGTGCAATGTTAAGTTAGATTTAATATAATCAATGACAAGAAAGAGATAGTATGACACAAACACCTATAAAGGAATATAATTAGTCTAAAGTAATGAAAATAAATTATAACAAAATTTTAATTATTATATTCCCCATAGATAACTTGGATAATATAATCTCTAAGAATAAAATAAATTTTTGTTTTACCTTGCAATTTCAAATGCGGCATTCATTCTTTCTGAGTAAAAAATGCCCTCTTTTGAAATTGCACACATCTCATTTCCTAAATTACCTCACATAATAAGATCAATGGGAAATCCATAGTCTTTCCAACCAGCGAGCCTCAGAGCAATGGAATCCAAGGGCAGAGAAAGAAATTAGAATAGAATGAGAAAGTAATGCCATCTCAATGAAGAGTCAACATTATCAACAGTCAGCAGACCCCATACATCCCAAGTTAAGGCATTGGATATATTTTCAAGTAACATGAAATTGAACTTTTGCAGTGGATTGCAACAGAGCTCCATGGGGTGGAGTTTGGCACACTAAATTCATGTTCATCCTGCCATTGATGACCCAGGTAAAATAACCACGAGGTGGTTCCTTGCAACTATCCTGGTTTGTCTCTTTTCTGCTCCTCCAAAACAGGAATCTCACATGGGTGCAGCACAAACAATTCTGCCAACTAATAATTTGGAGCTTGGCGGCATGGAGAATGGGCTGCTTAGAAAAGACAGCAGCAGGAGAGCAGGCACTGCTAAAAATAGGAAAGAAAGAGGGGGACAATGTAATCTTGGAAGAAAGAAACCAAGCTCTAATTCTCTTTTGCAGTGTGGTGCGGTGCTGGTTGAAAAGTAGTAGTGAAAAAAAAATTCACTAGCCAACTCAGGGCTATGTGGAAAAAATTAAAACACAAGAGTCTTCCATACAGACACACTGTATACAACCAACAATCCACACAAGTTGAAGATAGGGTATGAAAATGGATTTTAAGCATAAAGTATGGTCACTGACTGCTGGAAATAATGCCATTATATTTTATCATGATCTGTAAGAAATATTCCACCACACTCCCTGTGAAGCTGGAGGAACTGGTTTGAGTATTCTGACCGACTGCATAATTTTTTTATTTTTATTTTTTTAGTTTATACATTCTGTTAAGAAATATATATTGAGAAAAACAAGAATGTGGACAATTGGAGGTGAAAATGTGGCCATTCTGTTTTTCTTAACATTCTGTTTTTCTTAATTTCTTAACATTCTGTTAAGAAATATATATTGAGAAAAACAAGAATGTGGCCAATTGGAGGGACTTTGTATATTCATAGTGGAGTGCATTCATCTCTTCATTCATTACTAAACCTTTTCAATAGGATTATAATAATTATAATAAATAAAGAAATAACAGAAGAATAAAGGAGAAATTATTCACCTGTCAATCTATTTTTTGACACTGAAATACATAGTTGTTTATTTGGCTGTACTTGAACAACATTTTGTTTATCAGTTTTATTGATATGTGATCACATACTACATCAAGTGGACAAATGAACAATGAATGTTTTTTAAAGCTGTTGAAAAGTTCTTTATTTTAAAATTATGAATGGAAATGGATATTTGATTGAGGAAAATGTTAATTTTAATGGGAGTGTAGGCCAATCGATAATACAGAGGTGATCTTTTTCCATGATTTCACGAGAGCTTATTGAATGGATAAACAGCTTCATATTTTGTTTCAGGGAAACCATTCCTGTTTTTCAGAAATCATTGTGCTGATCTCGAGTGCAGAGAATTTGTGATGCAGGTATCCATATATAAATACCTGCTCTTATCACATATTGTAATTTTTTAGAAAGCATTGGAAATAAAATCAAACTCATTCTTACAAAGAAACCGAATCCATATAAACACAAATGAAAACCAAGGAACTCAGAGTACAAATAGCTGCCAGCCTCCAAATTGCACATTTGGCTTATGAAGGACCTTGCCAACACCCAGAAGAGAAAAAGGGACTTGTAGTTTCCACAAGGTTTCAAGGAGTGTCTCAAATGTTCTCAAGATATCATGCGGGAGAGGAAAGGTTCATTAAAGTCAATGACCAAATACATATGCAGATTGTACCACCCTCCATCTATGCACGTGAGATTATAGCCTTCAACAATGAAGAAACAAAAGCTGAAGACCACTTTAGAGAAATAGGTAATTCCAAAGCTTCATATTTTCGCTCACCACCCTCTTTCTATTAATATATATTTTATTGATGCATATCAGTCATACATGAACATACATAAACTTGAAGTCTAGAGCAGAAATCAAGACATTTGAAAATAAACGGGCTTAAACCCTTACAGTGGTCCCATCTCCAGCAGATACTGAATTCTGTTTCATTTTTCAAAATTGGCCAGAGCATCTTTGAAACACGACTAATAACTATTATCTATGGTTTCACTTTGGTGTACAATTCCTGTCATCGCCACGATTTTTAAAGATCAAATGGGGTATTTAGTTGTCATGGGAAATGTTTTCAGTAACTTACAGTAATGGACACAAGACATGGTAAATATCTTTAAAAAGTATTAAACTCTACTGTTTAAATTGTAAACTATAATGTAAACCATTGACAATTTTTATTTGCTATATTTCACTATTTGTATAACAGTTATAACAATGCTATTATCCATTTAATAAAACGTTTTTATATGGGGTCACATAGGGGGAGGGAGGTTGGGTTTGTGGGAGTCTCTAGTATTCCATGTGTGACTTTGCTATGATGTAACACTTCTTGAAAAATAATTAAAATTTGGGAGACACTGGTGAAGTAATACAAGGAAAAAATAATATTTTTTAAAAAATGAATATTTTGCCTGTTTTTCCATTTTTTGAATGTCCCAATCTGCTAACTATATTTTATTTTCAGTTTTTATTTTCTTCTGAGTTTCCTTTTATTTTATCTCTTACATTTAAGCTTATCATTGCTATTTCATTTCGCTATTTATGTATTTGGTTATTATATGGTGTTCATGTTCAAGGAAGGTTTAGTTCACAGAAGTGTTACAATGAGGGCAGCAGAGGATCATTGGAGAGGTGTGCCTGGGATGGGGAATTCATGGAAGTAATTTCATCTGAATATACATGAAAGATAAATAAAATTTTTCAAATGATCAAGGGATGGGGCATCATCATGGTGATTAGACAATCACTCAATAAATGAGGGAATACCGAATTCCCAGCCTGGGGAGCTCTGCCACATTCTCCAAAGGAGTAGCAACAGTCCATTGAGTGCAGCAGCAGTGTCTGGCAAAATAGGATGGACAACTGTTGGGTTCTTGTTATTGATGACTAGCCTTATGAGTCTTTGTTCTTGTAATTGAAATTTAGTCTACTGTTATGGGGTGACTAAGGGATGCCACCGGAGAGCCTCCTTGTTGTTCAAATGTGGCCTCTCTTTAAGCCAAAATCAGCATAAGAATGCATTACCTTCCCCCCAACGTGGGACATGACTCCCGGTGATGATCCTCCCTGGCAATATAGGATTAATACCAAGTGCCAAGTGGCAACCCAACAGGAAAAAGACCTTGAATAAAAGGGGGCAAAGGTAAAGACAAATGAGTTCATGTGTTTAAGAGACTTCAAAGACAGGAGGGAGTTCCTTCCCGAAGTGAGGCTTTTGCACACCTCAGTAGGATCTCATAAAACACCAGGATGGATATTACAACACACAGAGGGACTCCTGAGGGCTCTGGAGACACCCATGTCCTATATAAGAGGGGATAGTCCCAGAGATTTACACCTTAACAATGTGCACATTGTTAAGCATATTGTTGGAATCTGTGCTCCTGAGAGTGATAGAGTTGGACTCAAATAAGTTCTCCCTGCACATGGTCCATCAGTGCCTTCTATTCAAACCCATATGTGATGCTACAGTTTGTAGGTGTACTTACAGAGAATGGAACCTATGGCCTACCTATATGCCAGCTGTGTCTGGAATCTCGGTGGAGCTGCAACTCCTACTCTACAACTCAATGGACTCACCCAAGTCACCTGGTGAGTTCACGATGATGGACAAAGGTCATCCAAGAGAATAGATAGAGACTGCAAATGCAGGAAGCGTAATCCCATCCACTTTCATGTGATATAAGCACACTCTCACTTGCAGGTGAAGTGGGCATCACCATCCCAGTCCCCTCAGGATTGGGGGAAGGGCTATGGAGTAGAGTTGACTTAATGGTATTCTTTTGGAGAAATACTGTGATTCAAGCAATGGAAGAAATTATAACAGTGAGGTGGAGACAGGGGCCACTAGAGGCTTTGGGGGCAAGGAGGGGGAGGGCAGTTTTAATAAAGGGTCATTTTCAGGACTTGGGGGTTTTCCTGAGTGATGTTGCAGTGACAGATATAGGCCACTTTACATCAGCACATACCATACAAAAATGTGTGGGAGGCAGCGTGGTCTACGATATGAACTGTGGTCTATGCTTAATGGCAAAGCCCCAGGATGTGTATATCCATTGCAGGAGATGTGCCACACTAATGAAAGATGTTTATGTGAAAAGTTATGGGAGGTGTGGGAGGTGGGGAACATGGGAATCTCTGTAATTTCTGTGTAATATTTAGGTAATCTAAGCACCTTTAAGTATGTGTATATAAATATATATAAATAACATGTATGCAAGCAAATGCACATTGTTGCAGTTGGCTAGTTTGATATAATTATGAATTCCAAAAATATAATTGGATCATGCTTGCAACCCAATCTGTTAATCTGGGCATGATTAAGTGATGATTAGGGTATTGACTGGGCCAAGTCAGTAGGACATTGAGCCCCACCCCTTGGTGGGTGAGGAATCAAATAGAAAAGGCAAGACAAAGAATAGAGTTGAAGCAATTTTTGAGAAGCAGATTTGATATTGGAGAAAAGACAACAGAAGAAGAAAAGTGGCCCATTGGCCTGGTAGTCTACAGCTGACCTTGTGGAGAAACCAGAAGAGCTAATCCCAGAGAGAAATGTAGCCTTGGGAATAGAGGAAAACAAGAAGCCTGTAACCTCACAAACATTGGCAGCTGTCTTACTCCCACACGTGGCAATGAACTTTGGTGTGAAGAAATTAAGGCTTTATGGCCTAGTATCTGTGGAATTCTACCCCAAATAACACACTTTATAAAGACCAACCCATTTTTGGTATTTCACATTAGCACCCCTTTGGCAGACTAATACAGGATTTGGTACCGAAGAGTGGGGAAGTGCTTTTGTAATTACCAAAATGTTGGAATAGTTTTGTAAATGGGTAAGGGGTATTTTTTGGAGGGATTGTGAAATGCTTGATGGAAAAGTCCTAGATCACTTTGAAGAGACTGTTGATAGTAATATGGATGCTAAAGTGACTTTCTATGATGCCTTAGAAGTAAATGATGAAACTATTATTGGAAACTGGAAGAAAGGTGATCCGTGTTTTAAAGTTGCATAGTACTTAGCAAGATTAACTCCTGGTGTTATATGGAAGACAGAATTTAAAAATGGCTAAACAGAGCATTCAGATGAAGAACTTCCAAGGTAAACTTGGAGAATGTGGCTTGGCCTCTATGTGCAGCTTATAGCAAAATACTAGATGAGCAAAATACACTAAGGACTGAAATTTTGGGCACAAAGACAACAAAAAACTGATTCCAGAACTTCCAAGTTTCTGGAAATCAAATTCCCAGATGAAAATGTCCTATGTGAAAACATTAATAACCTGGAACTTGTAAATCAGAATTGAAGATGCAGTTACCTTGGAAAGACTTGTGGAAAGTCTTACTGTCTGATGGCTTGGACCCCTGCTTCCTGCATGCTAAACCAACAAAGTTTTTGAGAGATCTCTATGAACAAAACCACTCTCAGCTTGAAATAAAGAGGACATGGAAAGGAAAGATTGAAGGAAAAACAGCTTTAAGGAGAAAACTTTGGAAGCAGAGATCTGGAATAAAGACATCTTCTTGGGCCAAGAGGGAAGCCCCACCCATATGTACAGAGAGGTTGAGATTTCCCCAACAGTTGAACAGGGTGGATGTCCCCACCTGATGTTCTGGGAGAGTTTTGCCACCACTGGGTGAAGGGAGGTTGAAGCACATTCTTCAAAAATTAGGGCATTAAGTTCAACACCCTATAGGTCTGAGAGGGGTGTACCTGTCCCCCATGGATTAGAGAATACCAGGTGGTCAACCCATTGATATGAGAGGGTTGAACCTGTTTGCCAAAGGTTAGGGGAAATGTGTCTTCAACTCACTGTACTAGGGAGGTTAACACTCTAACCCAAAATTTGGTAAGGTGTTGCAATCACACCAACACTCTTAGAGGGTGAAGTCTGGAACTTGGTTGACACCCAGATGCTTGATGAGGGTGGAAACAAGAAAATGGCCATTGGGCACACCTGTGGAAAGGGTGGGTTCCCATGTGGCCCCAAGGAGAAGAAACCATCTTAAGAATGACTCTCAGACTTTGAAATCGAATGGAGGATGTCCTGCAGGTTTACTGAATTGTAGAGGATCCATGACTCATGTTTAATATCCCAATTTCTCCTTATGATATTGAAAATGTTTATCGTTTTTCTTTCCATTTCTGTATTGGAAGCAGTTCAATGGTTTTGTAAGTTTCAGCGGTCTATAGCAGACAGGACTTTGCCCTAAAAAATTGTATTTCTTTAAACTGATTATGATATGATTTTGTACTTGAATTTTTACTGATTTAAAGTTTTTTGAATATTGAAATGTATTTTTGGAATTCAGAGGGTGGACTGTTGCAGTTGGTAGTTTGATGTAATTATGAATTCCAAAAATATGATTGGATCATACTTGTAAACTGATCTGTTAATCTGGGCATGATTAAGTGATGACAAGGGCGTTGACTGGGCCAAGGCAGTAGAGCATTGAGCCTCACACCTTGGTGGGTGGAGAATGAAATATAAAAGGCAAGGCAAAGAACAGAGTTGAAGCAGCTTTTGAGAAGCAGTTTTGATGTTGGAGAAAAGGCCCCAGAAGAAGAGAAGTGAGCTGTTGGCCTGACAGTCTACAGCGGACCTTGTGGAGGAACCAGAAGAGCTAAGTCTGGAGAGAAACGCAGCCCTGGGAAGAGAGGAACACAAGAAGTCTGAGCCTTGACAAACTTCGGCAGCTGTCTTACTTCTACACGTGGCAATGAACTTTGGTAAGAAGAAACTTAACACTTATGGCCTGGTATTTGTGGACTTCTACCCCTAATAAACAACCTTTTTAAAGACCAAATCACTTTTTGTATTTCATATTAGCAAACATTTGGCTGGCTATTACACACAGATAGGCATATACATTTATATATCATTTTACAAATATAGGTTTGTATTGCAAATTATATGATATTTACCCACAATAAAAAAAACAATTTAAAAAAACAAAAAATAAATAAATCTGTTTTATGGAGACATATGAAACCAATATCTTATTTAACAATGTGTACATTCCCTGGTCTTTGTTATATTCACAGTGGTGTGAAAACATCCCTTCAATCAGTATTAAATCTTTCTAATAGCTCTATAATAATTATAATAAATAAAGAAAAAACAGAAGTATAAAGAAGAAATGATTCATCACTCAATCCATTTGTTGACACTTTCATACATTGGTGTTTTTCTGGGTGTCCTTGAGCAATATTTATCTTTATCAATCAGTTTTATTGATATGTGATACCATACTACATCCTGTGGACAAAGTGAACAATGAATGGAAAAGGTCTTTATTTTAAAATTATGAACCGAAAGAGATAT
>JAQZBX010041230.1:0-17040 GCA_029593785.1 Cabassous unicinctus
GAGGGGACGGGCACGTGGGGGGCACCTCAACATCACAGACGGGACAAGCTCTTGGGGCGGCGGCACCTCAACACACAGACCCGACGATCACGGAGGGGGCTCACCTCAACACCATAGGGGGCGAGCCCCGCCCCGGACACGCCCCCCGCCCCCCGGATTTGCATGGCCCCCTCCCGCCGCCCGCGGGGGTCGGGCCGCCAGGTTACCTTGTTCATGCCGTTTCCCATGGCGGCGGCAGGCGGCTCCCGGCGGCGCTGGCAGCGGGTGGCGGGGGGAGCGCTCGGGCGTCAAACGAATGACAGTAATATTGTGCGGGGGCAGACCTGCCCGCTGCGGCCGCGGGAAGGGCGGAGCGTTCCAGGAGGCCGAGCGTGGAGCCGCACCAGCGCCCGTGCCGGGAAACGCTCGGCGCTACGCCGCCCGCCCCTCGGGTGAGCCAGGCCGGGTCCCCCGCCCACTCCCGCTCGCCCGTCGGCCCTCGGCGTCCGCTGGGTCAGCCGCGTTCCTTCCCGCAGGGACTACACGTCCCGGCGGGCCCCGCGCCCCGCCCTGCGAGGACTACAAGTCCCGGCGGGCCCCGCGTCCGGCCCTGCTGGGCACTAGGAATCCTGGCCGGCCGGCCTCCCCGGCCCTGCGAGGACTACACCTCCCGAAGGGCTCCGCGCCCCGCCCTGCGAGGACTACGACTCCCGGCGGGTTCCGCCGCGGCTCAGCTCCCGAACGGATGCGCTGGCCGGAGGCGGGGGGAGGGGCGGGGGGCTCTCGGCTGCAGACATAACGGACGCCCCGGGAGGCCCGAGACTTGAGGCGTGGATCTGAGCCCGGATTTCCGAGTATAACAGATTTAGGCTGGGGGATTCCTGCGGCCCCGCACACCCACTCAGACCGAGAAGGCCCGGGCGACCCCGGCCTCGCACGTCTGTGGGCCCTTAATCAGGTCATAATAGCTGCTCCCGGAAAGCCCCGAGCCCTGTTGAGGACCACGGGGGTGTCCGCCTGCAGGTCTGCGGAGTCCCTGGGGACAGGGGTTCGCAGCTGCATTCCTATATCCTAAGCTGTGCCCACTAGTGACCTGCACAGAGAAGGCACTTAATCAATACTTGTCGAATGTCTACAGGCATCAGTCCGCCCATCCCGCTGACTTCACTTCATGCGCATTTCTTCCTCATCAAGCTGCAGTCACAGTGGCCTTGTTGTTCCTTGAACTGGCCAAGCCCGGTGCCTTCTATTGTCTTTCAACCCAGACATCTCATTCACCTGCTCTTCGCATGCTGGCTCTTCTTGTCTTTGAGCTGTCCCCTCTTCCAAAAGGTTTTTCCTGACCCGATCTAAAGTTGATCTTCCAGTCACTATCAAAGAACCCAGTTATTTTCTTCATAGCACAGCATGATTGGGAAGTACAGTATTTATGTGTTTACTTCTTGCTGGACCTCCAGAGAAAAAGGAACTTGTCTGTCTTACCCACTACTGTAACGACTGTGGCCTATAACAGCCCCTGGCACAAAAGAGGGGTTTAATATTTGTTGAATAAATTAATGAATTCCCGTGGGCTGAGAAAACAGCAATGAGATTCTGAGGAATGCTGACATTTGTGGAAAGTGCCTGCCACTCCATCAGTTGTCATTTCTCTCCTGGTACATCACATCTCCTGGGCAACAATTATATCAGAACCCCAAATGCAGGAAGTCCCCACTCAATGTGAACCTGTGAATAAAAAGGATGGGGTCAGACCTAACAGCACCCTTCTTGACCCTTCCTTCAGGAATCTTCCTTCCCTTCCTCTTTGCTACCTTTTCTCCCTCCTGCCTCCCAAACACCTGGACAACCCGCCCTCTTCCCCTCTGGTTCTCACCATCCTTATTTTCTCTGCCTCCAGTTAGAGACAGCATAGCATGATTATTGGACAGCATGGGAAATCCTAAGATCAGCCTCTGTTCCTGACAGACTGATCTTGGGCAATATGATTGGCTTTTCTGAGCCAGTTTTTTCCCTCTTTAAAATGAGAGTGTTCAACTGTGAAATTTTAAAGGTCTAATCCAGCAATCAATGAACTGCCATTTCTCTCCACTTTCCATGAGCCATTGTTGCTTCCAGTAGCCAGACAAACTTTTGAGAACACAGTGAGTTCTTAAATTGATGCTTGCCCATAACTAAGGTTCCTATCTAGTTTTTTTTCTGCCACCCAGTTGAGACATTTCCTTTCTCTTATTCATACTCTTCTTATGAATTTATTTCTCCAGTTCAGACCATCTTCCTGATAATTCGTTCTAGACTCGGAACCTGCCATGGCTGTCCCCTTAGAGTCAAGTCAAAACTCAGGCCTGCATTCAATGTGGCCCTTGGAAGTCCACATGCCTGGAGCTCATTTCAAATTCTCAAAGTTTTCTTTTCAGATAATGAAAGGGGGCAGGGGGGAGCATTAACACCAGAAGTCAAAGGATTCAGCTTTTTAAAATTTAATCTTTGAGGGAAGGAGTTCTTTACAAATGACTCATCTCCCTGCATTCTTCCCCCCACCTACCCTAAACTATCCATCATAGCACAATAATTACCAGTTTGTCGTGTCTTACAAGGTTATGACTAAAGACAAGGAAAAGGGAAAGTCTGATCCAACTTGGTAACACGTCCTGCCTTTTTCTCTCCTCATTTTTGTAGCACTGCCTCTGAGATTGTCAGGTTCAGCTCTCTTGCTGAACAGGTGACTGGCCCATTTCTAAGCTCCCTCCTGCCTTCCTCCTTTTATTCTCTGTAGCTCCTGATCATGAAAAGAGGGAGGGAAGGTATTTATTCATTTGCATTCTCTCTCACTCATGAAATGTTTAGGGAATCATAAACCTAGTGGAATTCCACGCCATTTAAGATCTTTACTTCCACTCTCCTTCCTGCCATTTTCCCTCTCTCAGCACAGCCAAACCCACAAATTTTGGCAAGAACCCCCAAACAAGTAAAGCCTTATGTATCCACAATGAGGAATTGACTGTACTCCATTTGGGCCACGGGGCCTGCACCTACACGTGCTTGCAGATAACCATGGGCAACAACTTTGACCATGAAAGTTGGGTAGGTAAGAGCCCACAAGCAGGAGCTCAACCATTACGAGTCAGCCAAGTGATTAGGAATGTTCATAATAATTTCAGCAAAAAACAAATCTATGCCCAGCAAGGTAGTAATATAATCTTCCTTTGCCTTTTGAACATACTGTAATCCAGAGTTTTTCGCCTTTGCCTCAACTGACAATTTGGGGCTAGATGTTGTGAGGACATTTAGCAGCATCACTAGATGTCAGCAGCAACCTTCAGTCATGACAATCAAAAATGTCTCCAGCCCTTCGAGGGCAAAATGTCACCTCTACCACCACCACCACTGTTGAGAAGCATGGGGCCACAGGGGTGAGATCCCTTAGGGATGAAATCAATCTTTCTCTCTTAATTCTCTGCAGAAATCCTTAGGCCACACTGTCTTCCCAAATAAGAACAAAAAGGTAAGATAAAGAGCTTTCCATCCAGCGCCCACACATGAGGTCCATGTGAGCCCCTGCTTGTAGCTCAGCTGTCACTGGCACAGCCCAACAAACCCGTAGCCCTGCCCTTGACTTTATTTTGTACTTTGAACTTTGATTAAAAAACCATTCCTGATTGCAGTATGTCCGTCTTGCAGTGGACATCTGGCTGTGG
Source organism: Cabassous unicinctus (assembly GCA_029593785.1). Taxonomy (NCBI): domain Eukaryota; kingdom Metazoa; phylum Chordata; class Mammalia; order Cingulata; family Chlamyphoridae; genus Cabassous; species Cabassous unicinctus. The sequence continues at coordinate 3,675 of JAQZBX010041230.1, forward strand.
TTATTTTTCCTGGTCTGGAATAATTTGGCTTGACCTACCTACTTCCCTACCTCTGCCAAGGAAGGTCCACCTGAGACAACAAACAAGGTTCTTAAAAACTTTTCATGGTTTTTAAGGACAACTAATCAAATCTGAACCACTATGTCCTTTCCCTTTTTAACTTTTTTATTTTGAAATAATTTCCAATGCACAGGACAATTACAAAGTAATAACAAAATCCATAAAGAGAACTCCAACATACACCCCACCCACATACCCAGATCCACCAACTTTTACATTTTTCCACATTTTCCCTATTATTCTATCATCTATGTCTATCCATCTGTCTATTCACACACCCTTCCATTATCCACTCATCTATCCGACCATCCATCCATCCATCCATCAGTCCATCTTTCTATTTATCTATCTGGCTATCTACTTATCTATTCTAAACTTTTGAAAATTGGTTGTATTACTAATGTCTTTTTCACCTATTTAACGGGGCTGTTAGCACATACAAACTAGGCCTTGCATTTTCACCCTAATTCATCTGACTGCCAAGGGCACAAGGCAGACACACCCAGGAGCCCTCTCCAGTTGCCATCTATGTAGGACTTCTGTTTACTGTTATCAAACCTTCATAAGACCTTATCCAGAGTGGCAGTGTACCCTGCATGTAGTGGAGGGCCAGCATCAGCTAAGTGTCCCTGGCTGGAGAAGTTCATCCGTCTGTACTTACCACACTGCATGGTCAGCGCCCTCTCCGAGGTGCACTTCTGCTTCCTCAAATGCCTGCAGGGGCCCTGGGGCCAGGCCAGAAGGTAAGAACATAAGGGAGAAGGGCAGGGAAGCCCCCGTGCTGAGAAATGACTGGGCAAGTGTTGCCCTCCTTAGACAACACAACACCTACTTGCTTAATGTTACTATGAAGCTCTTCGCTAGTCAAGAGTTTGGGGTTGATTTTGTTTGTTTTCTTTTGTTAGTCACGCTTTTGGGTGAAACAGAAATTGAATTGGACCTGAAGACACTGAAAAAAAAAAAAAAAAATCTGGGTAGGGGGCTGGAGGGAGCAGGGGTTTTCCTGAGAAAATGGAATGTCCCGAGAGAAATTTCACTAACCGTGAGAGGGGAAGTCCATTTCATGTGACATAACGTTGTCATTATTTAACACTGTTGAGTTTTACATTTGCTAATATTTCTCATTATGTTAATTATTCTTTCATCATTAAAACCCTCTGAATCATGAGAAAATCATCATATATAATCATCTAGCTCAGGCTGAACGTTGAGGTCCAGGATAGTTTTCTTTCTTATCCACAACAGGACACTTGTATTTTTCACTCATGGCCACTTGGCCTGTAGGAGCCAGGCCCTGCCTCTGGCCCAGACAAGATAGTTGCATGGGAAGTCAGCAGCCTGCCCCAGTGCCTCATGCTTACTCAGAGTAGACTTCAGCCTTCCAGGCTGGCACCTCTTAACGTCTCTGTCACACCTCTGTGCCCTTTCTACACTCGGGGCTTAAATCCAGTTCCCCTGCAAACAACAGCTGAAACAAGAACGGCTTCTGCAAAGAGGATGGAGAGATTGCAGCACAAGACACATTCTGTTCATACGAGATTAAGAAATATTTCTCTTTTGCCTCTCATATACCCACTCCCTAAAAAAGGAAAGGCAAATCTGAGGCAAGCTTGTTCCAATGCATACCTAGTATTAATGAACCGACTACAGAAATGTCTCAATCTGAAAGCATTTATATTTGGCTTAGTAATGTCAGCCATTCTACCCCCAAAATACAATGAAATAGTTGTTTTAACTTATAAGTAATTAAAGCATTCGTGATTGTGATTTTTCCCAATCAAAGACACAGTTTGTGTAAGGTAATATAAACTCTCTCTAGACACAGAAAAGTTTGTAACTTTTAAATGGCACTTCCCTACCCACTTGGTAAGTTTCAGTAGGCCAATTCAACAGGCAAACAGGTACAGTTTTGGATTGAAGTGTAATTGGATAATTGATATGTAAGATGATATGATAGATGGATATCTTCCCTCACTGCAGTGATTTTAAAATATGTGCAGTGCAAAATGATTTTGTTTTTAATATCTCACTATGTTGCAGTCGAAACACATCAAGCCAACAAGGCAGGAACCTGTCTGTTGCATTGTGGTTATTTTATTCAGGCCACGGTTTGAAGCTTCTTTTTGGTATAAAGGTATGTTTTTGGTTTTTTTTCCCCCTCTTCTCGAGTATTAGCAACTCTGGAACTTCAGTGTAAGTATAAATGAAGATTCCAATTTCTAGCATTACCTCTCTGACTTCAAAGGGCTGCAGAAGCAAAGCGTGTAATCAAGTGGGTGGCAAAACTATTCCTCTGAAATAGAACATGCTCTGTTCTAGTTATCAATTAAGTGCAACAAAATTAAGCTAAATAATCCTTAAACACTCTTTACTAGTTTCCTTAACAATTTTGCAGAATTTCTTATTTCTGAAATGTTTAGCAATCACATGAAAGGGCAGGGCCAGGCAGTTTCAGATTCACATAATTTGGTCCTTTGACGTGGTAAAAGCCATCTGCCATGGGAGGTGACCAACTTGTCCAGTTTGCCCAGGATTTTCCTGGTTTTAAAACTGAAAGCCTCTCATTCCCAAACCCAGTTATTCCTGTGCATCCCTGCCCTGTTGGTTACCTTACATCTATAGTCTATTTGGGTAAGATATACACTACCTTTAAATGAGAAAAAATACTTAATTATAATTTTAAACATCATCCTTTTTATTTACAAATTCGACTTCCAAATGTTGGAAAGGACCAGCTCCCTCCAATTGCTGGGCAGGGCCAGGCGGTTTCAGCAGCTTTCCACACCTGGCAGGAACTGGCTGCCCCCCGCCCCCAAGGTCGTGGAAGGCAATCGATATTTTCTGGAAGGGAAACATTGGTTGAAGAAAAGTCAGTGTCAATATTTTCCCTGGAGGGAAATACATTTTGATCTTTCGGAAAAAAAAGAAAAAAAAAAACAAAAACCAAATCAATTGGTGTGACAGGTTCCACTTGAATATTTTTACGAGAAACTGTCTCGGAGTAACCATGTCAGCCCAATAGATTTTCCTTGTAATATTAAATTAATGAGCTCAGAATGCTTGAAAGAGGATTTATGTCAAAGGAGTTGGGCAATCTCCTAAAAATGGTTCAATTTTGGCAAAGTGGAGGCGTTGGGTTCAGAAGTGCATTAATTAATCACCTTCTTCCTCCTTAGACACCTGCCCCCTCCCCCGTACTCCCAGGCCAGGGACCCCCCCAGGGTCTGTGGTCTCAGAAATCCTAGGCACATTCCCTGTCTCCTAGCTTCGAGGTGGCATTTTTCTATTTTTTCTCATTCACCAACATCTACTGAGAATCTACTCTGTGCTCAGCTTTGTGCCAGACCCAAGGGATACAGAAATAAAAACAAACTACCCCTACACTTAACTCACCCTTACTTATTAATTCCAGGGAAAGAAGGACTTAGACATAAATAATTACCCGTGCAATGTGGGGTATCTTCTGAGATTTTAGCATCTGCTTTGGGAGTGTGGAGGAGGGTGCACTTAGAGCTGCCTCCACTATTTCTCTGTGAGGTTAGATGTCCTTATGTTTCTGCATTGCTGGGGTGCGAGGCATGCTTTTCAAACATACGCACTCGTGTGTCACAAGCACAACAATTTTGGTTACTTAGGACGAGGAACATAAGATGAGCTTGTCTTAGTGCCACATTCTGGAACTCTTTGGTTCATACAGTGTCCTTTCCAAAGGGGTTGTAATATAGGGGATGATGGATGTGCCTTATGCCTAGAAATAATAAGGTTTGGTGGGGAAATGATGATTGCTGTTTGGACATGCTTAGTTTCAGATGCATTTAGTCATCCAAGTAGAAAATATAGAACCAGATAACAGGTTATCAGTTAGAAGGGCTATTTCAAAATGTACTCCTGTTTATAAGCCAAACTGATTTGGGTGGTTTCACCCCCCGCCCTTCCCCTGGCTCTTACGGGATTTTCACAGGTACCATTTTCAAGGGAAGCCTTTGGGACTTAGGCTGCAAGGAAATAAAGACAGCATAATTATATGAATACACGCTTGGGAAATGCTCGGCTTTGTGAAGGGATACCTTTCCTCCTAAATTTCTTGAGGAAAACCCAATCTCCAGAGACAAATGTTTGGGAATGAACTAAGTCAGCAAATCAAATTTGGCATCTGTTGAAGAAAATCAAATTGTAGAGCTTGAAGGGCCCTTGGAGAGTACCATATTCTAGTTTAAGCTACTGGGCAACAGAGGCATTGCAACATAAAGTGATTTTCTTGGGGCCACAGACGAGCAGTATTAGGAGATATTTGCTGCCCCAAGTTCCCCCTCACCCCTCAGGCTCCCGTCTAGGATCCCCCACCCTCCTGCTATCCAGCAAGCAGGGGGTTAATAGCGCCAGGCCTGCCTGAGCTCAGCTCCAAGCTGGGGCTGTTTGGATGAATCAGGCAGCACCTTGTCGTGGTGACATTTGAATATCATCCCTGGAAGGCCAGTGAGGCTTCAGGAGGAGGCAGGTCCTGGGAAGGGGTGTGTGTATGGGGTGACAGGACTGAGGGAGCGTGGGGAGCCAACTGTAGCTGCCTTCAGGGTGACGTCCACCTGCACGTCCACTATTGGGAAGAGGAACCTGTCACCAGTGAACAGGTGCAGGACGGAGGGTGGAAGGTGCGGGAAGCAGTGAGATCCATTAGGAAGTGTCTCTGTGGCCCAGACTGGGATCTAAATAGGTCAGATTGTAGAAAGAGCCATGGGTAGGAAAGTGGGGGTGAAGGGAGCCTTAGTAAGTGACTGAATTGTATGATGAGTGTTTGACCATCTCCTCTACACCAGGGAGCAGGCCAGGCCTCAAAGATGCAAACTTAAAAAGATGCCGGGTTAGGATTCGGAGAAATAGGAACACTTGTTACATTGTTGGTGGGAATGCAAAATGGTGCAGCTACTGTGGAAATAAGTTTGTCACTTCCTCAGAAAGCTAAGTGTAGAATCACCATATGATCCAGCAATCCCATTTCTAGGTATATACCCCCCAAAAATTGACAGCAGGGACTCGAACAGATATTTGCACATTGATGTTCATGGCAGCATTATTCACAATTGCCAAAAGATGGAAGCAACCCAAGTGTCCATTGACAGAGGAATGAATGAACAAATGTGGTAAATACATAGAATGGAATATTCTTCAGTCTTAGAAAGGAATGAAGTTCTGATAAATGCTGTAATATGGATAAACCCCGAACTCAATCATGTTGAGTGAAATATGCCAAACACAAAAGGACAAATACTGTATGATCTCCTGTAGCAGTTTGATACTATTGATGAATTCCAAAAAGAAATATTGGATTATGTTTGTAAACTGGTCTTTACCTCTGGGCATATTAGAACGTATTGGATTCAGAGGTTTTAATTTTACTTAATTAAATTATGATTAGGGCTTTGATTGGGCCCCATCAGTAGGGTGTTGAGTCCCCGCCCCTTGGTGGGTGGGGACTCAGAGATAAAAGACTTGGCAAAGGACAGAGCTGGAGTTTTTTGATGTCGGAGTTTTTGATGCTGGAGCCCTGGGAAGTGAGCACACAGAGGAACTTGATCGTGAGGAAGGAGAGAAGGCCCCGGAAAAAGAGACGAGCCATTCACCTGAGAGTCTACAGCTGGCCTTGTGGAGAGACGCAAGCCTCAGCCCAGGGAGAAACAAGCCCCAGGAAGAGAGGAACCCAGGAAGCCTGAACTCTTGGCAGATGTCGGCAGCCAGCTTGTCCCAACATGTAGCAACAAACTTTGGTGAGGGAAGTAACTTATGCTTTATGGCCTGATAACTGCAAGCTTCTACCCCAAATAAATACCCTTTTATAAATGCCAACAGATTTCTGGTAATTTGCATCAGCACCCCTTTGGCTGACTAATACATTTCCCTTATATGAAATAACTACAATATGCAAAATCATAGAGACAGAAAGATGATAAGGTCCTGGGGCGAGGGTGGGGTGGGGAATGGGGAGTTAATGCTTAATAGGAACAGAGTTTCTGTTTGGCTGATAGAAAAGTTTTGGTGATGGATGGTGGTGGTGGTAGCACAACTTTGTGAATGTAATTAACACCACCAAATTGTATACTTGAAAGTGGTAATGGAAAATATTATGTTTAATATATGTTACCACAGTAAAATTGAAAAAAAAAAGAACATTTACCCTCAAGAAACTTGCAGTTTCATGGAGCACAGACAGGGAATCAGGCAGTTGCTGTACTGTACACCAAGTGTTGGGGGGGCAGGAGAAGGAAGTGGCTAAGGTCACGCACAGAAAAGTCACTCTGTCAGTGTCCCAGCAGGGCATGGAATCCTACCAGATGGTCCAAGCAACTTCATTTAGGGTGTGTTAACAGAAGCAAAGTTTCTCTTAAGCCAAGGCATCCAGGAGTATTGACAATAGGAAGCTGTTACCATCCCTGTGCCTGAAGAGAAAGGGAAGAATCGATTTATTGGCACCAAGTGGGAGGTGGGGCCACCACAGTGGGTCCAGGTGACTGGCGCTGTAGTTGGGGAGGGAGGCAGCCATCGTCAGAGCCGTGGCCCGTCACGGACACCAGGAAAGAAACACCCTGGCCACTCTCTCCCACGCTCTCAGATCTCTCCCAATAGCCAAACCCAGCAAGAAGTCAGCAAGGAGCCCACGCAATTCCTTGCACGTGGGCCAGTCCCCGAGGGCACAATGTAGGGCAGGGAAGGGCAGAGAGTGGATGGAGGGGCAAACAGAATGATCAGCAAAGGCATCTAATCGAGTCTTCAGCAATCAAGGAATGCTGCATGGAGGAGGTGACTCTTGACCTGAGTGTGGAATAATAAATGAGTTAATTTGAGTAGACACTTAGAAGCCTACTCAGTCCATTAAACAAAGATATATGTGTTACTGTTGCTATTGGCGTCACTATTTTTACCACCAGGTGCTTTATATTTATTATTTCTAGTTCTCCTAGCAACCCTGGAAGGGGGATATTATTCCCCCCGTCCTCCCCTTTTTTTTAGTTAGGCTAGTTAAAAGAATTTATTTGGGAAATGGGGGAAAGAACAGAGCTTGCTGAGAAATGGGAGAGAAAGGCATAAATACACACCAAGATTTGGTGCAGGCCCCTCTAGGCAGAGAGAGCCTCCCCTTTTACAGAAAAGAAAATCAGGCTCAGGGATGTTAAGCAAATGGCTAAGCCAGCACTCACATGCAGATCTGCCTGCTCACCACTCCAGGAAGAATCCCTGGAGGGTAAATAGTCATCATCCAGGCAATAAGCCTAAGTACAGGATGCTCCAAAAGAGCATATTATAGGCACAAAGTCATGTTGATCAGAGAGACAGTGGCACACTTGGGGACCTGAAGGGGGTCATCAAGGTGGGAGTATGGGGTGCAAAGTAGGGAGACAGATGCAAGAAATGAGTGCAAGGGAGGGTGGGGCTGGATGAAGAACATTCTTGTACACCATGCCAGGAAGTTTGGACAACTTCCAAGAGAACTTGGGGAGACTTTGAAGGATTTGGGTTTTAGAATGAGCATCCTGAGGACAGTATGGAAGATCTCGTATTCCAGCAGGCAAGACTAAGGATTGGGAGATCAATTAGAAGGTCAGGTGAAAAACCATGAGGGCCTTTAAAGATTGGCAGTGGTTACATAGTTCTCTGCCCCCCTTCCCTGATGGCTCTCTTGTCTCTTTGCTCATTGTTTGTCTGCTCATTGTCTGATCATTTTTCTTCTTTAGGAGGCACCAGGACCCGAACCTGGGGCGTCCCATGTGGGAGGCGGGTGCCCAACTGTTTGAACCACATCCATTCCCTGCTCATTTTTGTTTTTGCTCATTGTCTGCTTGTTTTTTCTACTTGTCTGTTCATTGTTTTTGCTCAATGCCTGCTTGTTGTCTGCTCATTGTTTGTTTGTCTTCTTTAGGAGGCACCAGGAACCAAACCCGGGACCTCTCATGTAGGAGGCAGGCACCCAAACTGCCTGAGCCACATCTGCTCCCTGGTTACACAGTTTTTAACAAAATTTTCAAATCAATGCAAGGTGTTGGTGGTGGGGTGGTGTATGGGAGCCCTGTATGATAATATGCATGTTTGTTTTGTAAGTTCATAACTTTTATTAGACAGCTTTTGTTTATGCATGTTCATGTAGGAATGATATGCTTCAATAAAATTTTAAAAAGAAAAACAAAAGATTTTCTGGACTAAGACTACTGTTTGAGTTTTTAAGAAATTGGCAGTGTTCTTCTGACCCTTCTTTTCGAACCTGTAGTTGGTGCTGGAGTTGGTAGGTGTATGTCCAAGAGACTTGAATCTCTGGCTGTCCATGTGCCAGCTGGGCCCTGAGCCTCAGTGGAGTTGCAACACCTACTCTCCAGTTCATTTGACTCACACAGGACAACTAACAAGGAGGTGAAGATGGACAACCACCACATCAAGGAACCGAAAGACTCTACAACTGCAAGCAGGAGGGTCCCATCCATCAGCCATATGGGATCGAAGCCCCCTCTCCATTAGAAGTGGAGTGGGAATCACCATCCCAGAATCCTCAGGATTGGGGAATAAAATATGGACTATAGTGGACTTACTGGTATTCTACTATAGACTTATTGGGATTCTAGCAATGGAAGAAATTGTATCATTGATGTGGAGACATTGGCCACTGGAGGTGCTGAAGTCAGGAAGAGGGAAGAAGAGGTATAATATGGGGGCATTTTTGGGACTTGGAAGTGTCCTGAATGACATTGCAATGACAGATACAGGCCATTATATATCCTGCCATAACCTACAGAATTGAGTGGGAGAGAGTGTAAACTACAATGTAAACTGTAATCCATGCTTAGTGGCAATGCTCCAAAATGTGTTCATCAATTGCAATGAATGTACCACACTAATGAAAGAAGTTGTTAATGTGGGGAAAAGTGGGAGGAGGGGGAGTGGGGCATATGGGAATCCCTTATAATTTTTTATGTAGCATTTTATGTAATCTAAGTATCTTTTAAAAATAAAAAAAATATATATTTAAAAAATTAAAAATTGGCAGTGGAGATGGAGAGAAAGATGCTGGTTGGGGAAAAAAATGAAGAGGGAGAATTTTAGAGGACGTGGAGACTAATAAGATGTCCGAAGTGGGGAGAAGTGAAGGGTGACTCCCAGGTTCCTAGCTTGGGAAATTGCGTGGGTGGTGTACCATTTGCAAAGGCAGGAGCACAGGAGGATGAACAGGTTTGATGGGAAGTTGATGATTGCTGTCTGGACATGCTAAGTTTCAGGTGCTTTTGGGTCATCCAAATAGTTCTAGAGCCAGGTTACACAAGGAAATACAGGAAACCCAGTGGTAACTTAAAATTTTGTTAAGTACCTTATGGAAAATCACAAGATTCTGCTTGCTCAAAAAAGGTGATTATTTTCCCACCTTTGCTATGAAAGCTAAGCAATTGCCACCATGATTAGATCACAGTTATAAGCATGATATTTTAGTAATTAAAAAAATAAGCAACTATTGAATTCTGTTTGTGCAAATTGAAAAAGTATTAGGAGATGGAAAGGTCAGACTAAAGGATGAATAAGACAGTCTTCTAGGAGGAGTGAGAAGTGGATTGAGAAGCATAGATGCCACAAAAATGAAACCAGGCAGTGACCACATGGGGACAGGCACATCTTAAGTTCCCAGCTGGGTTCACTGAAAGAGAACCCATCTTAGTTCTCTTTCAGTGGTGGTGTGAACAGAACAAAATACTAGCGCAAAGGCAGGAAGGTGGGCCAGATGAAATCAACAGTTCTGAAATCCCCTGCATTTCATGCACTATGACTCTTCCTAATATATCATTTCAAATTTGTCAGCTTAAATAGATGACCAATATCATAATTTGCAAAGGCCTATGTATGAGAAATAACTGACCCCAAAGATGTATTTTTGAGATGTTCATTTGAAATAACTCTGTTTATCATCTATCTCAACTTCAATGGTTTGGTAGTTCTGGCAACCCTCCGTGTGGTCACAGAGAGCCCTCAACAACCCAGTGGTGTAAAAGATGGTTCATTGAGATGACTATCAAACCCCCTGGAAGTCCCATGCTGTAACTTCTGTGTGGTTATTCTCTTGGTCAAACAATGTCCTTAATACATATTCAGATGATAAAGATTAGACACTATGTGTGTTTGTGTAATGTGTTTTCTTTATTATAAGAGAGCAATTTGCATACTTCTTAAGGCCCATTAAAGAAGGTTCTAAAGCACATTTAAAAGTTATGTTATATTCTGTCTTAATTGAGATTTTCACTTACAAAGAAAGAAAGATGAGGAGTTTTAAATATATAGAAAGCAAAGAGAACTGCTCCTACTCTAACAAGTGAAAGCTGGATAAACTATATAATTGTACTTTTCTTAAACCCTTCAGATACCTGAGGTCATAAGGTAAATAATAGTCCCAAATCCAAGGCAAGCCAGGCCCTTTCAAGGAAAGACAAGATAGAAGCATTTGCTAAACGGTGGTAGATCATGGCAGGAAAGATGCTGGGCACCAAACAAACAGATGTGAAGTGCAAAGTGGTTTTTTTTTTTTAACAGATTGTGTTTTAGTTTCCTAGACTGCTCAAAGCAGATATCATGAAATGGGTTGGCTTTAAAGAATGGAAATTTATTAGCTTATAGTTTGAGGCCATGAGATTGTCCAAAGGCATCATCAAGACGATGCTTTCTTCCCAAAGACCAGTTGCTGGCAATACTTGGCTCCTCTGACACATGGCAAGGCATGTGGTTGCACATGAAAGGTTCTCCTTTCTCTTCCACGTTTTGTTGCTTTCAGCTTTTTGCTTCCATGGATTTCTCTCTCTCTCTCTCTCTCTCTCTCTCTCTCTCTCTCTCTCTCTCTCTCTCTCTCTGTATTCACTCCATTTATAAAGGACTCCAGTAATAGCATGAAGTCCCATTGTGAATGAGATGGGTCATACATTAACTGAAGTGACCTCATCAAAAGATCCTACTTACAATGGGTCCACCCCCACAGGAATGGATTATATTTAAGAACATGTTTTTCTGGGGTTCACACAGCTTCAAACCACAACAGATTGTTTGAGGCCAAGTATGAGCTAGTGGGAAGTACAGATATGTGGGGAATTTGTACCCACTCACAAGCTTTTCTACAGACCTCCATAATGTTCTAATTAGAAAGATTAAGTGCAGGGCCAGAAGTTGAAAAGAGCCTGCCCACTATCGTAATAGCTCAAAACTGGAAACAATCCAAATGCCCATTGGCATTAGCATGGATGGATGCATTTTAGCATATTCATACCAGAGTTTTCAAATGCTGTACAGCAATGGAAAACAGCAAACTACTGCTGCTTACAACAACAGAGACAAATCTCACAGACAGTAATGTTGAGAAACAAGAAACAAGCACAAAAGTAGTGATTGTACACATTGGATGGATTGTATTCTTTATTAATATGTATCAATAAAATTGTTTAAAAACAATTAAAAAAAAAAAGAAAAGAGCCTGCCAAGATGGTGCAGGCATGGAGGAGGGGAATCCCTCCCAGACCACTCAGCTGACTACCAAATATTTAAGTACCGATTTTACATACACTTCAGAAAATAGAGTTGGGAGAGGAGAGTCATGTTATTGCAATATCTAGGGAGAAGCTTCACAAATTCCTTTAGAACTACCAAATATTTAAGTACCGATTTTACACACACTTCAGAAAATAGAGTTGGGAGAGGAGAGTCATGTTATTGCAATATCTAGGGAGAAGCTTCACAAATTCCTGCTGCCCAGATCCTTAGAGACATATAGAGACATGCTGGGTATTTCTCTTTCGACTCTTGGTTGTTTTACTTTTCTTTCAATTCTATGAGATAACCTATTGTTCACTGCCTACTCAAGAACTCTCCCATAGGAACTTAAGGCTTAAAAGATACAGCGTTTCAGAGTTCTGGGAAGATGGTGTCAGAGTAGGCAGGCAGGGCTCAACTCTATCACAAAGATAGTGGCGAAAGAGCCAAAAGCTGTCTGTGGCATCTACTTTGGGAGTCAGCAGACCAGGACAGTGCTGTGCAACTCCCAGGAGGGTAAGGGACAGAGAGCTGAAGAACCTGAAACAAAAAATGTGAGTTACTAAACCCCTGTGGCAGCTGGGAAGGGCACCAATACCCCACCCTCAATATATTAAGCCTCTGGCTTACTGCAGTTGACTGGGAGGGGAACAGACATCTTCCTCCTTGTCAGCTGTTCATAGGAAGAGGGAGGATGAGTCAGAGGACTTCTCTTCAATGAATTTGACCAGCAGAGCCTGCTTTGAATCTCAGCTCCAGCCAGACCAGGAACATGGGAAAGCGGACGTTGAAAGAAACACCTCTGCGGGAAGGGTTGCCAATGAGCACCAGGAAATTGCAAGGAGAAAACCTGCCTTTAGGTCTCTCTTTAGTGCCACAACTGGGTGAAAATCTGCACACCATTAGTGAGTTCCTGGCCCTATTTTATAACTTAAGTTGGGCAATTTTAAAGGCTTAGAATAAGTTGAACCAAAAATCAAAGAAGAGCTGTGTATTAGTCAGCCAAAGGGGTGCTAATGTGAAATACCAAAAATGGGTTGGTCTTTACAAAGGGTATTTATTTGGGGTAGAAGTCCACAGACACCAGGCCATAAAGCGTTATGTTTCTTCTCTCACCAAAGTCCATTGTCACGTGTTGGAGCAAGACAGCTGCCGACATTTGACCAGGGTTCAGACTTCTTGGGTTCCTCTCTTCCCAGGGCTGCATTTCTCTCCGGGCTTAGCTCCTGCTTCCTCCACAAGGTCAGCTGTAGGCGATCAGGTGAACGGTTCGCTTCTCTTCTCCTGGGGTCTTCTTTACAACATCAAAGCTTCTTCTCAAAGGCTGCTTCCCAAAACTTTTCTTTGCCTTGCCTTTTATATTCAATTCCCCACCCACCAGGGGATGGGGCTCAACGCCCTACTGACTGACATGGCCCAGTCAACGCCCTAATCATAATACAATCATGCCCAGATTAACAGATCAGATTACAGGCATGATCCAATTATATTTTTGGAATTCATAATTACATCAAATTCCCCAATGGTTACAAGCTGTTAAAAAAAAACACTAGGCAAGAGAGAGAAATTGACTATCAGAGTAAATATACCAGCATATTTAGATGCCTTGACATCAGCAAAAAATTACAAGCCATACTAGGAAACAGAAAGAGATGGCCCAGCTAACTAAGCAAACCAAATGTCCTGAAGAGATACAGGATTTAAGATAACTAATCAATGATAATCACACAAATCTCCTAAATCAATTCAAAGAATTAAAGGAAAGTATGAC